>NW_019091388.1:1597726-1608934 GCF_001949145.1 Acanthaster planci | reverse complement strand
AAAATCACTACCGTTGGATTAAAAACTTTTCTCGGTTGACGGGTGACATCAATAAACACGACGGCCAAAAACACTGGTGTTTTAAGTGCATGTCGCCTTTCCTAACTGAAGAAAAGTTAGCCAGCCACAAAGAAGATTGTCAAGGCTTAAACGTTCCTACGTTTAAAGTCGAAATGCCCGTCAAAGGTGAGAATATACTCAAGTTCAAAAATTACAAAAATAAGCAAGACGCGCCTTTTGTAATTTATGCCGATTTTGAGTCGGCTTTAGAAAAATTATCGCCGACCGATACAAACACTCTCAAAACACAGATTCACAAGCCTTGCAGGTACTCATACGCTGTCGTTAGATGCGATGGAGTTTGCACTAGTCGAAAAACATTCAGAGGTCAAGACGCGGCTGTTAATTTTGTAGAATCACTTTCTCGGGAAGAAGAAAAAATAAACGAAACGTTTAAAAACAAAGAGCTGTTGATTTGGAACGATCAATTACAAAAAATTTACGAAAAATGTAATAGATGTTGGATCTGTGAAAAGTTGATAGATCGAGCAAAAGCGGATGAACGAAGTGAGTATGAATCTCACTGTCAATGTGATATTCCAAAACCACCAGAGACAAAAGAAGAAAAAATCAAGTTTTGTCGTATAGTTAAAGTTGAAGGCAAAAAAGATAAAGAGTTCAAAGAATGGAAATGCTTAGATTGCGAAAAGCCCATTAACAATTTTAGAAAGGTTAGAGATCATTGTCACGTGACGGGGAAGTACCGAGGCCCAGCGCACGCCAGTTGTAATCTCAAGTTAAGAATAGTGCCCGATCAAACACCTATTCCGGTGATCTTACACAACCTGGAGAAATACGACGCATATTTAATCATGCAAGGCGCTCACGAATTTTACGGGAAATCAATTAAGTTGATCGTTAAAAATACTGAAAATTACATTTCGTTTTCTTTTGGCCAACTCAGATTTTTAGACTCCTTTCATTTCATGGCGGCTTCGCTAGATCGGTTGGTTAAAAATTGTTCGCCAGATGATTTCAATTTACTTTGCGAAAGGTTTCCAAATAATAGTCATTTACTCTTGGAAAAGGGAATTTACCCCTATGAGTATATAGACTCCTTTGATCGGTTCCAAGAGAGACGGCTCCCACCTATCGACGCTTTCTATAGCTCTCTGAAGCAGGGAGGAATAACCGAGCAAGAATATGCTCGTGCAGAGACAGTATGGGAAAAATTTAATTGCCAAAATCTAGGTGACTACCACGACCTATACGTGGAAACGGACGTGCTATTGCTCGCGGGTGTATTTGAAAACTTCCGGAAGGTATGCAAGAAGAACTACGGCCTTGACCCAGCCAACTATTATACGTCACCGGGCCTGTCGTGGGACGCCCTCTTAAAGCATTCGGGTATCCAACTGGAACTATTAACCGACATCGACAAGCACTTGTTCTTTGAAAGGGCAAAAAGAGGTGGTATTTCGAGCGTGGGTGCAAAGCGATATGCGAAGGCTAATAGTCCAGAATTACCCGATTACGACCCCAATAAGCCAGAGTCACAGATTTTGTACCTAGACGCAAATAATTTATACGGCTGGGCGATGTCTCAGTTTTTACCGGTCGGGAAATTTAAGTGGATCGAAGACTTAGGCAAATTTACGAAAGAAAATATCGAACGCATATCACCCAAGTCGGACATAGGTTATATATTTGAAGTCACTTTAGATTACCCGGAACGCCACCATGATAAACATAATGACTTTCCACTTGCACCCGAAAATATGACGGTGCCAAACGAATGGTTTTCGAGTTACCAACAGGATTTAATTGGTAATGAAAAACCAACCTCGGTCGACAAACTCGTATGCACCCTCAATACCAAACGAAAATATGTGTGCCACTATCGTACGTTGCAAAAATATCTCGAACTTGGGATTTGCTTAAAACAAGTTCACCGCGTGATGTCGTTTAAACAATGGCCTTGGATGAGAAGCTACATCGACAAAAATACCGAATTGCGCAAGAAAGCAAAAAATGATTTTGAGAAGAACTTTTTCAAATTGATGAATAACTCGGTTTTTGGCAAGACGATGGAAAATGTTAGATATCGAACTGACGGCCACCTCCTAAGAGACGAACAAGACGCCGCCAAATACAAAAAATTAACTTATAAACCGAATTACAAATCGACGGTACCATTTGAGGATTGTTCTCTTTCGTTTGTGGAGATGTACCGAACCAAAACAAAATTAAATAAGCCGATCTATTGCGGTGTAAGTATTCTCGATATTTCCAAAACGTTGATGTACGATTTCTACTACAACGAATTAAAATCAACTTTTGGTGAAAAAGTAAACCTACTTTATACGGACACTGATTCTCTATTAGTTCAAATCGAGCAAAGCTCCGACGATTTAACTGGATACCTAAACGAAAAGCGCCATTTATTTGACTTTAGTAATTACCCGCCAGATCATCCGCTTTACAGCGTCAAAAATAAGAAAGTCATCGGCAAAATGAAAGGCGAGTTTGGCGGTAAAACAATTTTAGAAGCCGTTTGTATCAGACCAAAAATGTATTCAATTCTGACGGTCGATCACAATTTAAAGAAGGCGAAAGGGATTTCCAAGGTAGTAACCGAGAAAAGCTTGACCCACGAGATGTATAAAAGCTGCCTATTTGACAAACGCATTATTGCAATAAGCAACAACTATTTAGATCAGATAAACATCGGGTATTTACCATTTCACAAAATAAACTTAGTTTGTCGCCGTTGGACACAAAGCGCTACATATTGCCGAACGGAATCGATACGTTAGCTTACGGGCATAAGCGAGCGCAGCGAAGCAAGTGAGCGAAGCGAACCCAAGCTAATTCGGTAATTCTGTATTCTCGGGTACTACCTGAAGTTCCTCTTTGACGAAACTACTATTCGGGCCGTTTAAAAGGTAGTACAATGTTGGACCCGTTTTGACGCGTTTTCCTTTCACTCGTTTAAATTGACTGGTTCGCTTTTCAATTTGGTAGACGTCCACTGACCAGATCGGATCCGTCGCCCTTCTGACGGTGCCACCCTCTTGTCGCCCGGGTAATAGAGGTACCTAACGACCGCGTCTGGAGGAAGTTCTCTTTGGGTAGTTCTTACAGGTGCACTCGGTTCTTGTTTCACTCGGTCTGATTTGACGGCTTCTGCAGGCACGGCATCTATGAAACGCGTTTTTTCCTCGTTTAACGATTTCACGACCTGAGGCAAACGCACCACCCATTCCACGTTACGCACACCCACGTTTAACATTTCTTGAGCGTATTGGTGTCCAAGTAACCTTTCGGCTAAAGTACGGTTAAACCTTTCCACGATTCCTTGAGATCTGTGTACCCCAGGTTCACCCACTTGAATTTGTACTTTATTTTTTGTCATTAACCGTTTGAACTCGCCTTTGAATTCAGACCCCGAGTCTACCATTACGAATTTGGGCCAGGTTAGAGGTGATCGCTTGAAAATTTTCTTTGTCGCTTCGCTAACTTGCTCGGCAGTTTTACTGTTCAACGGTTCTGCCTCTTTATACCGCGAACCCACGTCTACTACGGTCAAAGCCTACTTAAACGTTTTCCTTTTAACTAGGTCCCAGGGTAAATACAAAACGTCCATTTGATGCGCGTAATTAGGTTCGACCGATTCTGATTGCAACGTTGTGGGTCTTGGTACGTAATGTGGTGCGGGTAAATAAATTTGCCAAACGGCCTGCTTTTTTAGCCAGTTTCTGACGACCGATTTGTCCGCACCGGTCTTTTCGTGTAGACGATCGACAGCACTTTCTCCTCGCCAGTAACCCTGTGGACTGTAAAATCGTTTTTTAAAAGTTTGGTCCATTTTAAAAATACTAGTTTTTAAAGTTAAGCGTACCGATAAGCTAGTAACCCGACTATCGCAGTTCCACCTATAATCCAAACAAACTCGCAAATTTTTTGGTCTTCGGAAGGCTCGTAAAAATCGGAAAATTTAGGCTCTGGCGGTAACGGCGTAATACTCTTACCGGTTAATTCCGAATATGCCCGTAAGGCTTCGTCCACGTTTACAAATGTCTGCTGACTCGCGCGTTCTTGTCGCATTCGTTCGTTTAAAAAGTCTAGCATACGTACGCGTTTTTGTTCCCATTCTTGTTTTGCTTGCGCCAATTGTTCTAACGCGAGGTCGTGACGCTTTCGTTCTTCGTCAACTTTAGTTTTTGATAAACTGCTAATTAAAAAATTTGATCCCGTGAATGCCAAGGCGTTTACTATCGCTCCTCCAACCATCATTAAAGCACTAGCCATTTTTAAAATAAGGTTACTATTATATAAAAGTAAGATGTACACCAAAAAGCTTAACCCGAGTCGCAGACTTAAAGTTCCTCGCGCGATCAAAGGCGAGCGGCGTGAAGTCACCATTACGCACAACCCGAGTACGGTAGACGCGGGTCACACGTTAAACGTAAAATTCCCCGCCTTAGGCACTGACGACGTCATTGTAACGGGTACGGCAAAGTTGGCTTTTAAACTGGATTTAGACGGCGGTGACGACGTCGACAGGACTGTTTATAACAACGTGGCGAGAAACCTGGTGTCGGAAATAAATATAAGTCTCCAGGGAAATAAAATTGTAAGCTACCGGGATGCGGACGTATTTCACAATTTTAAAGACAATTGGTTACCCCCGTCACAGACCAAAAATATGGCGTATTTTGGGTTGGAAAGGGAGAATGTAGCCAAGATACGTCTAGGGGCTGGTGACAAAAGCGAAGTCGCAAACAACGGTAAAGACAAGGCAATTGCCGACGCTTTTAAAAACAGGTACGCTATTCCACTGGACACGCCTATGTTGACGGATCATACTCCGTTTTATCCTTCGTGGTTTAAAGAGCCTCTGACGTATCAACTAACTTTAAACGGACACGACAAAGTGGTTAATTCGTCAGAGACCACCGCGGAATATCAAATTTCGGATCTGACCTTGGAATACGAAGTCGTTACTAATCGAGACTTGGCCCAAACCTTGAGAAACAAGAAGACGATGTATTATTTATTCGACCGGATTCACTCGTGGAAGAAGCAAGCGGTAAACAAATCAGACACGCTATGGAACATTAGCATAGACCAGAGTATTAGAAGCCTAAAAGGAATTTTGATCCTGTTTAAAGACCCGACTATCAAGAACCCGCAAAAATTTTACAACCCGCATATCACAAAGACGATTGTGACGGTTGAAGGTAGACCTAATCAATTGTACTCGCAAGGTCTGTTTGAATATCAACACTGGAACGAAGTTACTAAATATTTCGGAGACTCGGATAACGAGTCAGCGAGAGCGGTAGCGAAAGACCTAAATTTAATTGGAGTAGACCTAGCCGACTACCTAAAAGATAAATACGGGCTTTGGCTCGACTTCCGAAGTTCCGACGACAATTCCGCCCACGGATCGGGCAGACCTCTAGGCGGAGGAGGAGACATTTCTATACAGATGGAACGAACGGCCGAAACCGCAGCTCCGCTGACTATGTACGTGTTCCTGGTGGTGGATTCTCAACTAACGGTAGAAGACGAAAATTTTAAAAGTCTTGTTTATTAAAAATGAACGAACGAAGTGAGTACGACCGAAGGGCGAACCAGATGTTTAAAATTCCCCATTGCGCCTTAATCGTGGGCAAAACTGGCAGCGGGAAGACTAACTGGATCTTAAATCTTTTAGAGACAGAATATCGTTTTGCGTTTGAAGCTATCGTGATCATCTGTCCGACGCTATTTAAGAATAAAACGTATTTAGAACGACTTTGGATATACACCGATGAAAATGTCTATCTTTGTGATTTAGAAAGGGAAAAACTAGAATTAAACGAGGCAATAGAACTTTATCAGAGAGTATTCGATGGGATAAATACTTTATTTATTATCGACGATTGTGCGGCAGGTCAATTTATCAAGTATCGAAAGAAATCTAAGGTAAGCAATACGTGTGCTTTGTCTAAAATGGCGTTCTTGGGTCGACATTATCTTCATTCGTGTTGGCTACTAACGCAAAAGTACAATTCGGTTTTAAAGGATTTTCGCGAGAATACTGCCTGGACTGCGATATTTCATTGCAAGGATCGTAATTCGTTTGATCAATGTCTCGACGAGAACGATGTAGTGCCAGACGAAAAGAGAGAAGAAATTAAAAAATATTTACGCACCGTGAGATTTAGCAAATTGATATTAAATACAGAGCCTCCGGCAAATTATTTAAGTCAATAAAAACGATAAAAATTTTTAATTATCTTTGTTAAATAATATGATCGAGAACAAGAAATGTAAAGCGTGCCGTTGTCTCCTGGACTTGGCAAACTTCTCTATACAAAGAAGTGGTAAAGTTAATTTGACCTGCGACAATTGTATTGCCAAAGTGCGCGCTAATCAAGAAAAAAATATGTGTTCACACGGGAGACAAAGATCTCGTTGCATTGAGTGCGGTGGCTCAGGGATGTGTAACCATGGAAAACGAAAATATAATTGCAAGGTTTGTTTCGATCCAATTAAAGTAACTATACGAAATTGGATTAGTAGCGCTAGACAAAAAGACAACTGATCAGTTATCAGCATAACTGATTCGATCCAGACCGATTTATCGACACAGACTTCTGCCGCGGACTAATTGAAGATTATCCCCATTGTTTCTACCCGGACTGCGAGGTCAAAATGCAATTTATAGATAATAGAGACGATTTATGTACTATCGAAAGATTAGATAACTCCATTGGTCATATTAAGTCTAACTGCGTACTAGCTTGTCGTAAGTGTAACAACGCTAAAAAGTCGAATAAACTAGAGATTGAATATTCACACCATTACTATAAAACTAGTTTAATTTAGTTGTCTTTTGCTTACCTTTTGCTATAACTGAGTTACGTCAACTCAGTTATAGCTAAATTCTATTTGCTTTATATTAAATGATAACCGTGCTAGAATACATTGAACTAGTTATCCAGTTAGTTATCGCAGTCAACTTAACTTATTATACGGTTGAGTACATACGACTAAAGTATACTTACAACAAATTTAGAACGTATATAATTAAATGGATGACATCAAAAGTATACTCACCGATTCAAAAAGCGAATCAAACGAATCAACCTCAAACGTAAAAGACCGCCTTTGCGCGATATCTGCCTCGGGAGAGAGTAAAAAATATTTCGATAAAGAATATTCAATCAAAGAGATCGAAGCCATGTCACCAAAAGATCAAGAAAAGTTGTTTAACCTATACGAAGTTAAATTTGGGAAAGAGATTGTCAAAACTCTCGGTTACTCAATTTTGAGCCTCTACTCCCGCCTGCTAGGAATAGCCACTCCGTTTGATCTACTCGGATTCAACGTCAACTTAAAATCAGAGGAAGCTCTTACTAAAGACCTCAACGACGATCCGATTATAAGTCAAACTATGGGTCACCTACTTACCGAAATCTGTTACAAGTACGGAGTTTACCTGTTTCCACTTACAACTATGCTGATTACAACAAAACATCTAGAGTTTAACAAAAGTTCTATTATTATAAAAGAGGATGTCAACAGAAACGGAAGTGAATCAGCAACAAAACAACAGCGAGAACGAGAACAAAGTGAGTCAACCGGAGAAAGCAGTTAAGTCAGTTACTAAAGCTAAAAATCCGAAGCGCGTAGAACAAGGTAAAAAATTAGCGGAACATAACAAAAAGATGAAGCAACAACTAGTCAAGATGAAATTAGCGGGAGAAGCGGGTGAAGAAAACACTGAAAAATCTAGCTTTACCCAAACGGCCTTTGAAAACAGAAGCTTGATACTCGGTGGATTGGTCGTCTCAGCGCTTGCGGTCTACTTAATTTGGAGAAACAAGTCGAGCAGTGTCCAGCCCAGTTCACGACAAATTATTCAACCAAAACGAGAAGCAAATGCTCCTAAACAGGAACAAATTTTATATATGGATTAAAAGTTCTTTATATATAAATATGAGTAACGCTAAATCAATGGATGTAAACGGAATTGCAAATACAGTTTACCACGGTGCCGTCGTCTCGGAAATCTCACTCGGATACGCAATGCTGTCGAGTAAGCTATTTAAAATTAAACCACCGGATCTAAATAGATTGTCCGCCGAGGATGCATTAAATTAACCGCCTTATCCAGTGGTGCATTGGCTACCCAGGGTTGGTTGGTAGCACAGGGTATCCTACCCGCGAGCCAACCCGCCGCTTAAAAAAATATAAAACGTATACTATAAAAGAAATGGCAAAAGGAGGATTCGATCTTTAGGAAACACCTCTCTTAGAAAATCAAGATCAAGATATAGATGAACAAGAAGAGCCCACGTGGGATGACGACGACCCCGGAATAAGAGTGGAAACGTCGTTTATCGATTCAGGATCGAATATGCCGTCCCTAAGAGCTGCACGGCGGGCATTAGCTAAAGATAAGGTAAACGATTTTTACGACGCGATTAAACGTGATACTGGGTACGTTCCGGTAATTAGAGATCCAAATATTTTTGGTATTGATAGAAATGATCGCCTATACGCAAAGTGGAACAACAAAGGAAAAGTTTTTTTAACTAATAAGTATGATAGTAGCAAGTTTCTTAAATTAGATACCATAAGGGGCAAAACAGATACCGATTTCATAAGGCGCGTTTTAGGCTTCCAAGACTACGGCAAAAATCCTAAACAAGCACGATCAAAATTAAACGCAATTCAACCCGAGAGCATCCCAATGGAAGAGCTACCGCAAATATCGGACCAAGTCAGTGAAATCGTAGAAGAGCTCACCCATGACGTAGGCGTTCAAACCGAAGGGTTAAATTAAAAAGGACTCATAGCTTTAGATAAATCGTTACAAACGGCAAAAGGAGCATTAATTTTAAATCAAGGTAAATTAGATGAGTTAGACGCAAAAATTCAACAATTCGAAGCTGAGTTGGAAGAAGCGACGTCCGAAGAAGAACGTACGGAACTTCAACTACAATTAGACAACTTACGAGACGAAAGACGGGGTAGATTAGAAGTCATCAATAGAAATACCGATAGATTGAAGAGTCAAAGATCCCAATGTATAATCGAATTAAAGAAACGATTACGGCAGTGATGGATTCGGATTTGACACTACGCGAACGAATTAATATTTTATTTAAAGAACAAGGCATTACAATCGCGAGCATCCTAACGGCTTTTAGTTTAGCTGTGAGCACCATAGCTGATAGCGATGCCTTCCATCACGAGCCCAATGGGTCCGGTAACGACGCCCAAAATGGCGGAAATGCCTACGGCTGCCGATGTGGCGCCCAGTGCTTCCACGCCGTACTGCACGTATCCGAGCGCTGTTAAAAGTCGTTTGATCTTTCTGTAGCAAGCTTCCCTCGCGTCGCGTTCTCTTTGGATTTGAGATTTAATTTCTTCGATCTTTCTTAGCCTGTAAACCTTTGTCTCACTCGCTTCAGCCGAGTTTAAAGTCAAATCAGGGTAAATTTACGCGTTTTATATTATATTTAACTCGACAAGTACCCCACTATTTCCGTTTTGTACTAATTCCCCACTTTCCAATTTGATATAAAAAGTTAACTCGTCTATATTTCTCCGTTGCAATTTTTTGGGTACATCAAAATCGCTACGAAAATATTGATACGTTGAAATAACTTGTAACAAATCAAACGATTTCCCATTGTAAAAATTATAGTCCGCGTCCAATTGAGGGCAATAAATAAACGCGAGTTGATTCGATCCCAATGTATAACCATTTTCAAATAAAATGTTTTTTACCAAGATTACCTTATCACCATTTAAATTGTCGATAGTATGTTTCAATTTAAACGTTTGAGGATTTTGGCATAAGTAAAACGTGTGTGTCTCCATTTTATTAAATACGTTTTATACGTCTTGTTTGGCGAGGTTAAACTTCTTCATAGCGTTTTCCCAGTGCTTATCCGAGACTCCAAAAAGTTCTTTAACTTCAGATACAGTTTCCCCAGTGACGTCTTGGTAACACACCGCGATTAAAGCCTTCAACGGCTTACCCCGAGAGATTTTACCGTTTAAAACTTGGTTCAACTTGTATTCTATTTCACCCGCTTCACTGTTTTTAAAACAAATGTTATATTTTTGTAGGGTTTTTCTCGATTTAGGCGGCTTAGGTTTTTTCCAAACGTGATGATTAAAGTACCGATCTCCCACGTCTGCGGGGGTGTACGAGGAAACCCACCCAAGAATTTTACCGCAATGTTTACACACATATCTTTCGTCCATTTCAACTATTCGGTGGTTACAACTCACTTCGTTCGTTCTCGGTTGGACATTTCTCGTTGCTCCAATTATGTGTACTTCCTCTAGATTCAACAAGTGGCAAAGTTCCGCATCAGTCATTTTATATAAGGGTTTATTTATTTAAAGTAAAAAAAAAAAATTTTACCCCGGTTGTTACCAACCGAGGTTAAATTGATTTTTCAAATTTAATCGTCTTTTAATTCAAATCCGCTAAACGCTTGCAACGCCGACTTACTCGAAATTAGACCGTCCTTTCTAATTTTCAACATTGCCGCTGTCACTCTATACCTGACGCTGGCTCCACAGTGAACCGTGGGTACCGTAGTATACGTCTTTTGCACAAATAAATGATTGCGCGTCACATCTCTTATTGATAAATTTATCGATATTTGACGAGTCGATAGATCTTTTTTGGTGATCAAATAGCGAAGCATAGGGATCTAATTTAACGTACATTTGGTTTTTAGCCGTATAAGGCGGTTTAACTACATATTCGATTTTGTTCAATTCATTGATATCGTGACTGGCTTTGTAGGCATTTACGGTGTTAGACGGGAGATTAGACCCTTGGGACTCGATAAATTTATAAACGCCCAAATTTGTGTGATCGAGTACACTTGCCGTGGGTGATTGTATCTGGTAACAAATTTGACGGCCCTGGGTATTTTCAGGCGTTTTATCTCGAGTGCCATATTTGTAAAGTGGGTTTATACCGTAACAGGGTTCTGTCGTCATAATCAACAGGCGTTTGTTTTGGTCGTTGTGATGGTAAAAAATGGGTGAAGTGTAGATCCCTTCTTTAACCACGGGATTTGAAATGATTAATTTACTCGGGTCAAAGGGGCCATAGGTAACATTTGGATCGCAGTTGTCGGCATTTAGGCGCTCGTGGTCGTCTGAAACGATAAATACTTG
>NW_019091388.1:1582923-1597458 GCF_001949145.1 Acanthaster planci | reverse complement strand
GCAACTGTCTAAGGCAATTGAATTTCTGCAGTCGTATGAATTAAAACAAGCCACGCAATTTATACATCTACCGCAATCGTCGCTGGTGAGGCAGTCCTTACATCTGACGCAATCTTGGCATTCGTAACAATTGCGACATTCTTTACAACCGGTGCATTTGCGTAAACTTTTGGAATTAAAACAACGAGAGCAATCGTACGAATCTACCAAGTCAACCGAATTACTCGTGTCTTTGCAAAAATAACAATTTACGTTTGTAGTTTTATCTTCCATTTATTTTTATGTAGTGTTTATTTTTTTTTTGTCAATTCTTCTCGCGAGTTGTTTAGCCAGCGAGCGGCACCGGGGTCAAAAGGTGCGAGTGGTAGGTGAAAGAGATTTTGGCTCAAAATGTATAATATTTAGAGCCAGATTTTAGGGGGGTCGATAAGGTACCCAGGTGTTTTTGCTAAAATCTTGAATTTAAGATTTTTGGGGAATTCCCCGAGATTTTTGGGTCGTATAGGTACCCAGGGGTTTTTGCTGAAAACGGTGAAAAGGGGCGCTTGGTCCAGAACTGTCACTTCTCTACTACTCCAGCCTACTTCGAGCAACGTGTCCTGGAAGGTGAATTCGGATTAATTAAAATGAAAAAAAGTAGGCCTAGGGCGTTTTTTTTTTGTTTACCGTCACAGTACTCAACATGCAAAACGAGAAATGATTTTTATGATGTTTCCAAGCTTTTCGTTTTAAATGGGAAAGACTATTTTCTTTTAGTGTTCGTTTTTCACAGTGGAAAATAACAGACGAATTGTTTTTCACTGTTTGTTTTCTTTTTCAAAGTAAAAGCGAATGAAAGAAACGACGGTGCGGCATCCTCGCCTCACTCGGTGATCCCACAGGCACGTCAGTGGTCCACACCACAGGCATAAATAACCTACAGGCCAACAGCGCCTATGTAAATCAACGTCTGGATACCGTAATGAAGACGGCGCCCGACTAAACATGAAACCACAGGCGGATATACCCAGCAAGAAATGAGACCGATGGGTACCCCCCCCAACATGTCCAATCCCTATACACATTCCAGACTATTGTTACTTAACACATCCCCCCAAGATGTCTGAAAGGAATTCCCCAGATTCCTGCGAGACAATGACCAACACAAAGCAGGGGGATTCTCTCCGTCTCATACCTTGCTGCATATGTGGGCGGAAGTCATATGAGTAAATCAATTATTTCAAAACCCGTGATTAAAGAAGGGGTTCAAGTGAGCCAATGCACTTTACCCATTTTTTACCATCACAACGGCCAACATAAACGCCTGTTGATCATGACGATAGAACCCTTTTATGGTATAAACCCGCTTTACAAATACAGCACTCCAGATAAAACCCCCAAAACGTCAAAGGCCGTCAAATTAGCTATCAAATACAACGACCTACGACAAACGTACTCGATCACATAAATTTGGCCGTTTATAAATTTATTGAGTTTCAAGGGTCTAATCTCCCGTCTAACACCGTAAACGCCTACAAAGCCAGTCGTGATATCGATGACCTTAATAAAATAGAGTACGTAGTTAAACCACCTTATATGGCTAAAACCAAATGTACGTTAAAATAGATCCCTATGCCTCTCTCTTTGATCACCAAAAAAATCCATCGACTCGTCAAATATCGATAAATTTTATCAATAAGAGATGCTACGCGCAATCATTTATTTGTGCAAATGACGTATAGTACGGTACCCACGGCACTGTCGTGCGGCGCCAGCGTTCGGTATAGAGTGACAGCGGCAATGTTGAAAATCAGACACGACGGACTAATTTCGAGTAAGTCGGCGTTGCAAGCGTTATACATATCTGAATCTGGATCTGAATCTCCAGTGAAATTAAAAGTCGATTAAATTTGAAAAATCAATTTAACCTTGGTTATTCCTCGGAATAATTGAGTTTTTTTTCTTAAATAAATGGACTATTTATAAAAAATTAAAGACGCAAAAATCTACCACTTAACCGGCTAATTACCTAAATGGCCGACTTCCCCTCCAAGACCCGAAAACACTTGCGAGCACCAAATACTTGAAATTGACGAAAGATACGCGTTTAAAAATTGCGGTCTAATTTTTGGGTGGGTTTCCTCGTACACCCCTGTAGACATGGGAGATAGATATTACAAGCATCACGGAAACCGCCGCCACCAAAATCGAAAAAACTTTAAAAGAGTTTAACGTTCAATTGGAAAACGGCGAAGCGGGTGAAATAGAATATAAGTTAAACCAAGTTCTAAACGGCAAGATCTCTAGAGGTAAACCGTTGAAGGCTTTAATCGCGGTATGTTATCAAGATATAACTGGGGAAACCTAATCTAAAGTGAAAGATCTATTTAAAGTTTCGGATAAGCACTGGGAAAACGCCCTCGACAAATTAAACCTCGCCAAGCAAGACCTATAGATTGACCAAACAAGATTTTTCAAAACGTATATAATAAAATGGAGACTCACACGTTTTACTTAACCGAGAGCGAGCAGACGTTTAAATTGAAAGATGTCATTAAAAACACCAAAGGCGACAAAGTCGTCCGAGTAAAGAATATTCAGTTTGAAGCTGGATATTTTAACGTAACAAACGCGACTGAAATTGGGTGGGATACAAGCTTGGACGGTAGGCCCGCGGGGGTACTTGGCAAACGACCGCCCGGAATACCTTCAGAGGAAAGAACGGACGTATCTCCCAATTCAGAATTAGTAAAAACAGCTAAAACCAGATTGATTCAAGCAAATAAAAGAGGCAACTTAGCGGAAGAAATCAGAATCATCGCTGATGAAATTGAGCAGCTAAACCAAGAAATTGCAACTTTAAACGATCGGTTAAACCACAGACAACCACCAGAAACGCGAGATCGTTTAGCTTATGATATCAACGATAAAAAAGTCAAATCAGCTTCACTGCTCGAGGGGCAAAGACAAGCTTTAGATGAAATTTATGAAGGGAATCCCCCAACTCGACCTACCTCAAACTCCTCCGTGCAACCCACGAGACCCAGAAGAAAATTAACTAACAGACTGTTTTTGACGGGACTAACTGAACCTATATACGACAGACTTCATTCGCGAAGCTCATATCAGCCATTACCCGAGGGTCAAAGAGGAAGCATCGTGGTATCTCCCTTAAATTTGAGGTGAGGTTTAATTTTTTTTGCCTTTTTACATCTTTTGCACGTACGTCAAAATCAAAACACCCACGCCTACAAACAAAGTCCACACGCGCTCCGCCACCCATCCGACCGCTTTACTCGCCACGTTAAAAATCCAACTTAAAACGCTACCTATGATTCCGGGCAAAGCGCCTAAAGCTTTCAACCCGAGTTTCTTCAACACGTTTGCCAAATTCCATAATTGCCGTTTGAACCAATAGGTAATTCCACCTTTGGAGGGGGGAGAGCTGGCGTAGGTTTTGGTGCAGATTCAGGTTCAGGACTTGGCTTGCCAGCAGCTCTAACGCTAGCTACGATGCTACTAACGATGGTACTTACCGCTAGTGAAAAAGCCGCAAAAATCCTTACGATCGTCACACCTTGCTCTCTAAATCGAATCTTCTCGCGTAATGCCAAACTCGAATTCGTGATCTTTTTGATCGTTTCCTTGATGCGATTAATTTGGCTCCTCAATTGATTGTTTCTATCGATGACTTCTAATCTACCCCGTCTTTCGACTCGTAAGTCGTCTAATTGCCGTTGAAGTTCTGTACGTTCTCCTTCCAATGTCGCTTCTTCTAACTCAGCTTCGACCTGTTGAATTTTTGCGTCTAACTGATCTTATTTACCCTGATTTAAAATTAATTCTCCTTTTATTTTTTGTAACGATTTATCTAAAGCGATGGTTCTCTGTAATTTAACCCTTCGGTTTGAACGTCTACGTCACGGGTGAGGTCTTCTACAATGTCACTCGCTAGATCTGCTTCTTGGAGTAGTTTTACTAATTCTATACTCTCGGGATGAAGTTCCGCTAGTTTACGAGCCACTTCCTGCGCATGCTGTTTTGTTTTGCCAGAAACGTAATCTCGCAAGCCTAAGACGCGTCTTATGAAATCTGTGTTTGTTATTTGTCCAATAAGCTAAGAAATACATTATTATGATATTCTTGGGTTAAAAGAACTTTTTGGCTGCGAACTTTACGTACAGGCGATCTTTACTATCTAAATTAAAAAATATTTGGGTCTTTAATTTCTGTTTTGTAACCAGTTCCTTCTTTAATAGCTGAGTAAAAATCGTTCACTTTAGATTCGCGTAACAATTGCGTAAGCTCCATTAATTTGACTTGTCTTGTTAGTTCCGTTTCGTGATCGACGTCTTTAATTAACTCGTTGTATCGCTTTTCGATCTCTAAGCCACCATATATTTCATCTTCTTCTTCTGGCCCAACGGTAAAAGGATGTGAAAAATAGGGGTCTTCTAACAATGACCTTTCATTATAGTGCCGATCTAAATCGTTTTGTTTTTTTCCTTCGTTATCTAGATTTAACAGAGGTATTTCCTCCGGATCAAATCCTCCTTCAGCCATTTCTTTTAAAAATACGTTTTTAAGCGGTAGGCAGGCTCGCGGGTAACATACCTTGCGCCACTAGCCAACCCTGGGTAGCCAACGCCCCGCTTGACAGCGCGGTCAATTTCAACGCGTCTTCGATGGATAATTTATTTAGGTCTGGCGGTTTCATTTAAATAGCTTACTCGATAGCATGGCGTAACCCATGGAGATTGCTGAAACGACGGCTCCGTGGTAAACCGTATTGGTGATTCCGTTTACGTCGATTGATTTAGCGTTACTCATCTTTAATATTAAGGAGTTTTTAAATCTATTCCAAATTTATTCCATAACCAAAATCTCGGGTCGGTCGCTTTTAATCGGTTCTTATAATTTGGTTGCTGTAATTGGTTCTTGTAGGTCGGTTTTTCCAAATTAAATATACAGCAAGCGCTCCAATGGTCAATCCACCCATGATTAAGTTTCTGTTCTCTAAGGCCGTTTTAAGGCGCAGATTTTATTTTCCGATATGGGTGTTTCACTGACTTCACTTAATTTCATCTTGGCGAGCTGCTGCTTCATCTTTTTGTTATGTTCAGCTAATTTCTTACCCTGTTCTACTCGTTTGGGACTTTTGGCTTTAGTTACTGTCTGAATTTGAGATTTTACCGGGCTGTTCGCTGGGGTGCTCATTTCTGTTGTTGACATCTTCTTTTATAATAATAGAACTTTTGTTGAGCTCCAGGTGTTTAGTGGTAATTAACGCGGCTGTCAATGGCGATAGGTACACGCCGTACTTATAACAAATTTCGGTAAGTAGGTGTCCCATCGTTTGACTAATGATCGGATCGTCGTTTAGGTCGTTGGTCAGCGCTTCTTCTGATTTTAAGTTGACGTTGAATCCCAAGATATCAACGGGAGTGGCTATTACGAATAAACGCGCGTACAAACTTAGAATCGCGTGACCTAACGTATTAACGATCTCTTTACCAAACTTAAATTCGTACAGATTGAAAAGCTTTTCTTGGTCTTTGGGTGACATGGCTTCGATGTCTCTAACCGTAAATTATTTTTCGAGATACTTTTTACTCTCGCCTGATGCAACTATCGAACAAAGTCGGTCTTTGACGTTGGGCTTGGATTCTTCGGTTGCGTCACTTTTTGAATCGGCGAAGATGCTTTTGATATCGTCCATTTAAATATATACGATTTTAATTTGTTGACAGTTTGCTTCAATTCATTTGTATGGTAGGTCAAGTTGACCGCAATAACTATTTGAACAAGTAGTTGAACTAACTCTAACATTACTGTTATTTAATTATAACTAAAATAAAATTTGCTTATATAGCAAAGCTTATATAGCCTAGCGTAAGCAGAGAATAAGCAATTAATAAGTACTTAATAACTAGTTTTCAAATCTGCGGAAGACACAACAATTAGCTTATCAGACTTCCTGGCATTATTGCATCTGCGACAAGCTAAAACGCAATTTGACTTAACGTGACCTATTGAATTATTTAGACGTTCAATTGTACCTAAATCATCTCTGTTCTCTAAAAATTGAATTTCAACCTCGCAATCTGGGTAAAAGCAATGCGGGTAATCCTCAATCAAACCACGACAGAAGTCCGTATCAATAAAGCGTTCGGAGTCAAAGCGATCGTACTTCTTGTCTTTAGAGCGACAATTAGAAATCCACTCTTGAATCGTTACCTTGACTGGGTCGCTGCACAGTTTACGATATTTTCTGTTTTACGATAAATAAATTACGAGTTAATTTTACCCGTTTTTTGAGTTCTAAAATTTGTCAAATCTACGTAGCATCTACACTTAGCGCATCACTTTTTATTATTTTCGACCATATTTACTTATTATTATTGATAATCATTTTATTTTTATTTTTTTCTCACGATAAATCATACGACACTGGAGGTATAATATTAACAATCAATTTACTAAATTTAATAT
The DNA here is from genome assembly GCF_001949145.1 of Acanthaster planci. Next base: position 1,590,987 of record NW_019091388.1, on the reverse strand, counting down.
CGCGCAGGTGTTTTTTGATTTCATGTCGTTTCCATCTGGGACCACATCGTTTTCATCTAGCATCTGATCAAAAGATGATCTATCCTTACAGTAAAGAATAGCAGTCCACGCCGTGTTGCTCCGATAGTCTTTTAATACGGCATTGTACTTCTGAGTGAGTAGCCAGCAGCTATGCAAATAATGTCTACCGCTAAACGCATCTTACTCAAAGCGCACGTGTTACTTCCTTTGAACTTTTTTCAATATTTAATAAATTAATCGGCTGCGCAATCGTCGATTATAAAAAGCGTATTTATGCCATCAAATAGTCGTTGATAAAGTTCGATCGCTTCGTTTAACTCCAACTTTTCCCAATCTAAATCACAGAGGTAAACATTGTCATTCGTGTAAATCCACAGTCGTTCTAAATACGTTTTGTTTTTAAATAACACGGGACAAATAATTACGACAGCTTCAAACGTGAATAGGTATTCAGTCTCTAAAAGATTTAATATCCACTGAGTTTTACCACTCCTGGTATCCCCCACGATTAGAGCACAGTGCCGATTTTTAAACATCTGACTCATTTAATTTAAGCCCGAATTAATAAACTAAACTCTTGAAACTCCCGTCTTCCACCGTCAGTTGGGCGTCCATCACCAAAAACACGTACATCGTCAAAGGTCCTGCGGTTTCGGCCTGTCGTTCCATTTGAATCGATACATCCCCTCCGCCGCCGAGTGGCCTACCTGACCCGTGAGCGCTATTATCGTCAGAACTTCTGAAATCGAGCCAAAGCCCATATTTATCTCTTCAATACTGAGCTATATCTACTCTGAATTCAGTATAAATCTTTCACCACCGCTCTCGCCGATTCCGTGTCCGAATCTCCGAAGTATTTAGTCACCTCGTTCCAATGTTGATATTCAAACAATCCCTGCGAGTACATTTGATTTGGCTTACCCTCGACCGTGACGACCGTCTTTGTAACGTGCGGATCATAAAATCTTGGGGGGGGTTGATAGCCGGGTCTCTAAACAAAATTAATATTCCTTTTTTAAGCTCTTGATCGTCTGATCGATGCTGATGTTCCATAGTGTATCCGACTTGTTACCGCCTGTTTTGTTCCATAAGTGAATCCGGTTAAACAGGTAATAGACGAGTCCCTTATGTTTGCTCCTCAAAACTTAACCAAGGTCTCGATTGGTGACTACTTCGTATTCCAAAGTCAAATCCGAAATTGAGTACTCAGTCGCAGTATCTGACGAGTTGACCACTTTATCGTGCCCGTTAAAAGTCAGTTGATACGTCAGAGGCTCTTAAAACCCCGACTGATAAAAATGTCCGTGATCCGTCAACATTGGCGTGTCCAGTGGAATCGCGTAACGATTTTTAAAAGCGTCGGCAATTGCTTTATCCTACCGTTGTTTGCCGCTTCGTTTTTATCGCAAGCACCGAGACGTACGCCATATTGTTAGTCTGCGACAGAGGTAGCCAGTTGTCCTTAAAATTGTGAAATACGTCTGCATCTCGGTAACTTACGATTACGGTTATCAACCGAGGCTCCGTCAAGATCTAGTTTAAAAGCGAGTTTGGCGGTGCCCGATACAACGACGTCGCCCGTGCCTAAAGCCGGGAACTTTACGTTTAACGTGTGACCCGCGGCTATCGTACTCGGGTTATGAGTAATGGTTACTTCGCGTCTTTCGCCCTTGATCGCGCGAGGAACTTTAAGCCTGCAAATCGGGTTTAGTTTTTTTGTGTATTAATTCGACATATTACTTTTATATTATACGATTCTTATTTTATGATTTTTAATCTGCTGACATATCTTAAAAAGAAAAGAAAACGCAATTAACGTTAAACCCGCTACGAAAAAATAGATCTTCGTATTTTTCACTTTGGATATCACCGATGTGATCTATATCGGCACTCATGTCACCCAGCATCTGCTCGATGTTGCTTAGGTCAGCTTGAATTTCCGACAGTTGATCTTTAATTTCGCTTTTCATTTAATTTACTTATTTTATAAATGGCTAGTGCTCTAATGATGGTGGGAGGAGCTATAGTGAATGCGTTAGCGTTCACGGACTCAAATTTTTTATTCAGCAGTTTATCAAAAAGTAAAGTCGACGAAGAACGAAAGCGTCACGATTTAGCCCTAGAGCAATTGGCGCAAGTGAAGGAATCCTGGGAACAAAACCGCGTTCGTATGTTAGATTTTTTAAACGAATGAATGCGACAAAAAACGCGCGAGTCAGCAAACATTTGTAAACGTGGACGAAGCTTTACGAGCTTATTCAGAATTGATCGGTAAAAATATTACGCCGTTACCGCCAGAACCTAAATTGTCCGATTTCTACGAGCCTTCCGAGGATCAAAAGATTGGCGAGTTTGTTTGGATTTTAGGCGGGACGGCTTTGGTCAGTTTCTTAGCTTATCGATTTGCGTAACTTTATCTTAAAATGGAACCAAAAGTTGTTTTATAGTCCACAGGGCTACTGGCGAGGAGAAAGCACGATCGATCATCTACACGAAAAGACCGGTGCAGACAAATCAGTTATTAGAAACTGGCTAAAAAAGCATGCCGTTTGGCAAATATATTTATCGGCACCAAATTACGTACCGAGACCTACAATGTTGCAATTGGAATCGGTCAAACCAAACGAAGCGCATCAAATGGACGTTTTGTACTTACCCTGGGACTGCGTTAAAAGAAAAACGTTTAAATACGCTTTGACGGTAGTAGACGTGGGTTCCCGGTATAAAGAAGCAGAACCGTTGACCAGTAAAACCGCCGAGCAAGTGAGCGTACCGAGCAAAAAAATTTACGAGCGATCACCTCTGACCTGGCCCAAATTCATAATGGTAGACTCCGGATCTGAATTTAAAGGCGAGTTTAAAAAGTTAATGGCAAAACACGGGGTAGAAATTCAAGTGGGCGAGCCGGGTGTACATAGGTCGCAGGGGATCGTGGAAAGGTTTAACCGCACTTTAGCCGAAAGAAATGTTGGAAACGTGGAATGGGTAAAACGTTTGCTCCAGGTCGTGAAATCGTTAAATGAGGAAAAAACGCGTTTAATTGATGCCGTTCCTGAAGAAGCTATAAAATTAGACCGAGTGAAACAAACACCGAGTGCACCTCCAAGAACGACCCAAAGAGAACTACCTCTAAGCGTGGTCGTTCGGTATTTATATTACTTGGGCGAGCAAGAGGGCGGCACCGTCAGAAGAGCGACAGATCCTGTCTGGTCAGTGGACGTCTATCAGGTGGAAAAGCGCACGAGCCAATTTAAACGAGTGAAAGGCAAGCGGTAAAAACGGGTCCCACTTTATATTATCTGTTAAACGGGCCAAATAGGAGTTTCGTCAAAGAAGAGCTTCAGGTCGTACCCGAAGATACCGAATTACCACCCGAGTATATGCCCGTAAGCTAACGTATCGATACCATTCGGCAAAATATAGCGCTTTGTATCTAAAGGTGACAGACTCAACTTATTTTGCGACACCGTAAATATCTGATTTTATCTGATCTAAATAATTGCTGTTTATTGAAATGAGAAACCCGGTCAAATAGACAACTTTTGTACATCTTGTGCAAAAGGTGTTTTTGAGTGACTACCTTTGTCACGCCTTTTGCTTTTTTAAAATTTTGATCGACCGTCAGAATCGAATACATTTTGGATCTGATACAAACGGCTTCTAAAATTGTTTTGCTACCAAATTCGTCTTTCATTTTACCGATGACTTTTTTATTTTTTGAATTGTGAAGTCGATGACCGGGTGGGTAATTACTAAAGTCAAACAAATTGCGCTTTTCACTCAGGTAGCCGGTTAAATCGTCAGTTTGAATCTGGACTAATAGAGAATCAGTGTCCGTGTAAAGTAAATTTACTTTGTCACCAAAATTGGCTTTTAGTTCGTTGTAATAAAAATCATACATCAACGTTTTTAAGATATCGAGAATACTTACGCCACAATAGATTGGCTTATGTAATTTTGTTTTGGTTCGGTACATCTCCACAAACGAAAGCTGGCATTCCTCAAATGGAATCGTTGATTTGTAATTCGGTACATAAGTTATTTTTTGTATTTGTCTGCGTCTTGTACATCCCTCAATAAATGACCGTCAATTCTTGACTTGACCAATTTGGGCAATTTTGTGTTCTTGTTAATATAGTCTTTCTTCCACGACTTTTGGCGAAATTTCAATACTTGGTAAACTTCTTCTCAACCCGATTTTGAGATATTTTTGCAATGTACGATAGTGAACCACGTATTTTTCTTTTGTGTTGAGAGTAGACACGAGTTTGTTAACCGAGGTTACTAGCTCGTCATTGTCAATAAAAATTTTTTGATAGCTTGAAAGCCATTTTTTGGTACCGACATATTTTTGGGTGCAAGTGGAAAGTCATTGTGTTTGTCATGGTGACGTTGCGGGTAATCCATAGTAATCTCAAACATGTAATCGTAGTCGCCAGTTAGTCGCAATTCTTGGATGTAATAGTACGTAAATTTTTCTAAGTCTGTTTCCCAGGTAAATTCCCTTCCGGCAGATATTTGCTCATCGCCCAGCCATACAAATTTTTCGCGTCCAAACACAAAATGTGTGATTGTGGTTGATTGGGTTCATAATAAGGTAGTTTTGGATTATTAGCCTTTGCATATCGTTTGGCTCCTACACTTGAAATACCTCCTCTTTTTGCCCGCTCAAAAAATAGGTGTTGATCAATGTCTGTCAGTAATTCCAATTTTATATCCGAGTGTTTTAGGAGAGCAACGCAAGAAAGTCCAGGTGCTGTGTAATAGTTAGCCGGGTCAAGGCCGTAGTTCTTTAATTTTTACAGCCAAATGTTTTCCAGACTGTTTCCGCGCGGGTATGTTCTTGTTCAGTTATGGCGGATTGTCTCAAAAAGCTATAGAAAGCGTCTATAGGCGGGAGTTTTGTTTCTTGAAATCGATCAAATGAGTCTATATACTCGGGTAAATTCCTTTTTTCCAACAATAAATTTGTGTTATTTGGAGACCTTTCATATAGTAAGTTAAAATCATCGGGTGAACAAGTTTTAACCAACCGATCTAGCGAAGCAGCCATGAAATGAAATGAGTCTAAAAACCTGAGTTGGCCAAAAGAAAACGAAATGTAATTTTCAGTATTTTTAGCGATCAACTTGATTGATTTTCCGTAAAATTCGTGGGCGTTTTGTTTGATTAAATGTGCGTCGTATTTTTCTAAATTATGTAAAATCACCGGAATGGATGTTTGATTGGCCACGATTCTTAACTTGAGATTACACCTGGCATGCGCGGGGCCTCGGTATTTTCTTGTCACGTGACAATGATCTCTGACCTTTCTAAAATTGTTGATGGGCTTCTCGCAATCTAAACATATCCATTCTCTGAACCCAGCTTCATTTTTATGAGCAATTTTGCCTACATTTGGAATATCACACTGGCATTGAGATTCTTCCATTTTCTTGTCTTTCAACTTTTCGCAAATCCAACAGTGATTAAAATTTTCGTAGATTTTTTGTAACTCGGGTGAGCAAATCAACTTCGCTTTGTTTCTAAACGTTTTGTTTTTCTCGGTTGCTTCCTCAGAGAGCGATTGAACAAAGTCGACAGATGAATCTTGACCTCTGTACGTCTTTTGGCTTGTACAAACTCCATCACATCTGACAACCGCGTATGAGTAGCCGCAGGGTTTGTGAATCTGTGTTTTGACTGTGCTCGCTTCCCTCGCTGCTGGCGGCAATTTTTCTAAAACAGACTCAAAATCGGCGTAAATGACAAAAGGCGCGTCTTGTTTATATTTGTAATTTTTAAATTGTAAAATGTTTTCGCCTTCGGCCGACAACTTGACCGTAGATGTGGGAACGTTTAAGCCTTGACAATCTTCTTTGTGTCTGGTTAACTTTTCTTCCGTTTGGAAATGCGACATGCAATTGAAACACCAGTGTTTTTGGCCGTCGTGTTCATCGATATCGCCCGTTAACCTAAAAAGATTTTTAATCAAACAGTAGTGATTTTCTTCACCTTTGTTATTTTGATCGGTTCTTCTGGGCGCTTGCTTTTGTAAAGAATGTAAAGATCGTCTTTTTTGGTGTAACCAAGCACATTGATTGCCAAGTTATTTTGCAATTCGATACGTGGGATTTGTGAAATCAGTGTTGGAAAGCTTACGTTTGTAAATCTAAACCATCTGATTCTGACCTGTAAGTTGAAGGCCGCTCTTTAATTATTTTGTATTTTGGATTTGTTTCTAACTGGCTTTTGACGTTGTCAGAATATAATTTTAAAGCAACGCCCATCGGATACATTCTTGATCTGTATTTTTGACATTTATGATTGATTTTTTGTCTTCCAATACTTTAGGCAACGGAATGTAAGAAGAACCCACTGGGTTATATTTAACCACTTTGATGTAAAAGCGACAACTTTGTCAAAGATCCAACCCGAGCTTTTTTGTCTATCAGCCTCCACCTCTTTTATTTGTTTTTCCTTCTGTTCAGTCAGTTCGTTTTTAACGTCGACTTTATTTGCGACTGTATCGTTGTCGCTTGGAAAGGGAAAAGTGCCGAATTCAGTTTTTACGGGTTTTTCCAATCTAAACTGAACTTTGATATTTGTTTGAAATTTGTAAGAACCAATTTCTTTTAGTTCTTCCAACGCTTTCTTCTCTATAAAATACTTGTAAAAATCAAAAAAGTGTATCAAATCGTATTCAAAGAAGCGAGGTATCAATTCTCAATTGCGGAAATTGCCTTGGAAACGATTGATGCTTTTGATATCTACTTCTGCGAGTTCCTCAGGCTGAGTGTAAGCTTTGATCGCATCGATAAGGTCTTGCTTAACGTATCGGGATTTCGGTGCATAAGGAATATTATATTTTTGAACCATTCTCAACAGTTGCCGATATGACTGACGCGGAAGCGGTACTTAAATTGTTTCTGGCCTGTCCGTATAGCTTCTATGAGTTCAAATCTTGCATGGAGTTTACGTTTGGGAGGCGGTAGCGGGACGTTATACTGCTTGACAAAATCTTCTAAAAACGCCTTCTTAAACCGAAAAAAAGGTTTTTAGAAGAGGCCTGTGTTGTGGGTTGCTCGTGTCTATATTTTTATATAGGTTTCTACAATTTTTTTCGTTTTTTATCGACATGTTTTTTTAAATACTATTATTTTTATATATAGGGGGGTTTATTTAAGACGGTTGTAAACACAGCACATTTTGCTTTGAACAGAGCCGGGCTTTAAATAGAAGTGAAGGGGAAGTGTCTTTTTTGTTTGAGAGTGATTGTTTGTGCGATCGGCGCACGTCACGAGTTGTTTACAAGAAAAAGGGGGCCAGGGTCAAAAGGTCAAGGTAAATCCCCGGCGCGGGTGGGTGAAAGGGTATGTTTGGCTCAGAAGGTGTATATTTACCTGGTATTTTAGAGCTGATTTGGGGGTCGATGAGGTATCCAGGGAAAATTGTTGAAATATGAAATTTCAGATTTTTAGGGGATTTCCCCGATTTTTTGAGTCGATGTACTACCCAGGGGTTTTGAGGAAAAAAGGGTGAAAAGGGAGGCGCGCTCCAGAACTGTCCTTTCCCTACTTGCGCAGTGGTATTTTTAACTTTGACCCTTGATCGTTTCACATGCACATGTGCTTGTTCGACCGATCCACCATGCCTGACTCTCATTTTAGCAGTAGAGCTAGAAGATGTATTCGTTTTTGCAGTTGCACCGAACTCCACTTGAAAGAAGGAATAATATCCTGATATCGGTTAAGTGACGTGTATATGAAATAATACCATTTTTGTTACATCGACAACTTAGTTACTCTAGACATAACTTTACTCGTTAACGGCCTGACTTTAGGTCTATAGCCTATGTGATATTTCTGTCTGTCCCTGCACGATATCCCACAGAACAGAAAGTAAATAACAAATTATTTACAATGTTTGATTCCTTAATAGTTTTCACAAGAGACGGACTAATTCAATATTATTTTGAGGGCGGGTATACCTTTGATGAAATCTGCTGTATACTCCAAATTAGACATGACTAGAGTTGCAGGAACTTGAAGGCTCACAGAGATC
>NW_019091388.1:1552408-1582844 GCF_001949145.1 Acanthaster planci | reverse complement strand
CCAAGTGGTACTTTTAATAAACAGTTTGTTATCCACAGCACTGTCTAGTATTTCTGGATTTCAAGGTGAAATTGAGAGGACAAGATGGAATATCTGTATCTGTTGGCAGATTTCTTTCTAGAATTTGATGAAAACATGTCGGCACATTTTTTAGTATGCAAATTAGAATTAGACTGGGTATAAGTTGGCCTGATCATTTTTGCTGAAAATGTTTTTCCCCAAAACACTGTACTTGGTTGAACTCTCAGAAAGGCGACATTTTCTTGTCAAGGGGCAGAGGTAGTCTAGTATTATTTTGCTGGTGGGATTTGTACTTGCCTTATTGGGAAAGATCCTTAGAAGTGAATGTAATCATCACATTGTCATTTGTTAAACCCCAGCTTTTGCAGGTCCTATGCAACCCATTTGATGGGTGATGCACGACGGGCGACACACGACGGGCGACGGAAAATGGCATGTTTGGAACAGGTAAATGACAGAATTGGGACACAACAAAGGGCACAAGGCGGACGACGGCAAATATGGACTTCCACAGTACAAGTCTATGGGGAAATCTCGGGATGAGTGATAAAGGTAAGAAATTTTGGATGATAATACCCTGACGGCGACTGAAAACCCTGTCCTGTATTTACTACGTGCTCCACTGCAGCTACGTATTTGTTTATTTTTCAGAAATTAATTTGGTCTTTGCACAATGAGTGCTGAATTCAGAGTAACGTGCCTGACCTGTCGCCGCGGTCGCACATGTGCGCCTGTACGTACACGAACAACACAAATTTTATAAAGGAAATTATAACCAAGTACTGGCACTATATTTCGGATTGTTTTGCTTTACTTACAGAATAGTTGCTCAGACTGGAATGGAACTGTCAGTGAGAAAAACAACACAGGTACATGTAAATACCGGAGTAGCATTTTTAGCATGTATAAAAATGAAATTTTAAGTGAACAATGGGGTTTTACGTGTAATGCAATGCTGCATATTAAATTTTAAGCAAAACTCTGATGTCATTCAAGACATGAACCTCGACTTTGTATTGTTCAGTGCAACAAAAAGCTGGGTTTCTTAATTTACAATTTATTATGTATTAGTAAACGGCACTACACTGAAAAATTCATCAATAAAATGATTTTAATTTTACACATTCTCACGAAAAATTGTACTAAATAAAATTCATTCATATATTGAGTAAATTTTATTGAAAACCGACATGCGGCAAGTGTGAGAATCGTTTCTGTGAGCACAAAGTGAGTGCAGCTTTAAATGAGCGACTAAACTAACTTCCTGCTGCTTTTAAAACAGACACTTATTAATCAGCTTAAAAAGTTGAGTTCGCAGCCTGACTTAAGGATTTACATTTAACAATTACTTTTTGGCATAAAAAAGTCAGTTTTAACTGAGAACGAATAATTTTGTTATGTAGACAAAGTTTCTTTCATTGCGTTGACTTTGAATTCCCTTCATTCAACAGAAACGTAGCCCTCTGCTTCTCACTTTGGTTTCATCTCTGCTCCGAAAAAGAATTCTGTCACTCATATCACATCGTCTGTCACACGATTCGGGTTCAGTTCGTCTTTATAGATCCGGCAATTACAAATCATGGCTGTCTTGGAGATTTTTCCGGTGAAATCTGGGGAAAATAAACGACAAATTAGTCATTCAGTTTTCGAAACTACTTTTGCCAATAAGTAACATTTCAGACAGTCTCAACTTCGAGATAGTGAAGTTTCATATAGGCCTACAAAGCCTAATAGGCTAGAGAGACTGTCGTAAATTTCTTATTAGGCCTAACTAGGCTTAGAATTAAGTTTTATAAAGTACTTGAGAACTTGAGAAACTTTCTGAAACTAAATAAAGTGCGACTCACATTTCCCTTCTGTTCCTTCTTCCAAACTTGACGTTAATCTCCGGTAATTCACTGCTGCGTAAACCTCAACAATTATTCTTTCCAAATTTATCCATTCCAAGTGCAGAATTCAGTGTTTCTTCGAGATTGAAGCACAAAAACCTCAACTGGTACAGAGTACCGAAGTGTGACGTCACTGTGGACCAGAAAGTGCAGTGCAAACGAATGGAGTACGCGCGTGTGTTGGTTCACGCGCTGGTTTACGCGCTCATGCCTTTTATACACTAATTGTGCGCATGACGTATTCACTTTGGTACTCTATTTGAAAAACTCTATTTGAAAGTACACGCAACGAATTCGCAAAGCTTGTTATTTACTACCTCCTGAAAATACGCATACGCGGGACGCGTTTTGGACGCGATGTCCTAAAGTATCCAGTCACTGAGCTCTATAATAAAATTTTTCATAGAGATCAGTGTATCCAGTGCGGAGGCTGGATAGTGCCAGGGTGAATATTTTTTAAGTAGGGGGTGTAATACTTTTTTGACAAATTATCCAGCTTCCGTAATCCAGTCTCTATAATGGAGGAGGAGATCAATGAATGCATCCCTATGGCCGGTTTCTAATACTAGACTCGGGCTCCGTTTCAGGCTTCAACTGTTTTTTTTTTTTACTTCCTGACTTTGAGGTTATAAGCGCAATAGTAAGTCTGATTGCGTCACAAAACATCAGGTAAGTTGCAAAAAATCCTAACATTATAGTATTTCAACTTAAAAGTTAAACGCTTCAGGCCCACAATCGAGGATTGGTTTCCTACACCACGGCTGAGACGCAGACGAAGTTGAGTATTGGAAAACGGCCTATTATGGTCCACACTTTATGTGGTCCATGCCCACACCGGTCATGAAGAAAAAGCGCCCTCCAGAGACACATTGACGTAAGTGGCTCACACAGGTTCACAACTTCGTGCTTTTCACTTTTGTGCTTGACTGGCGATCAGGTTTTTCAGTCAACCAGTTACTGTCTTTTTGAGGTGAGAAAGCTAGGCCTATGCCGAATGGAAAATAAAGTGCTTAGCTGTGCTATGGAGCTATGTGTTTTAGTAGATGTTGGGGGGGGGGACCTAGACTTGACTCAAGTCGGACATGTGTGTCTTGGTCTTGTGTGATTCACTGTTTCCGTTTCTACTGTGGATACACATGATCATGATGGTAGGCCTACATATCGAGACCACAGACATAATATATATATCTACATCATACATGTAAAATGCATAGACTGCCAGTCTTGCGCGTACTAACCGTGATTTTGAAAAGCACTGGCAAACACAATGGGCGAAATGGTGGATGGCAGCGTTTCCAGCACACATTACGCACAACACACTTACATGTACATTGCCTAGTATTTGTTCACATATGCTTCCAAAACACGTTCTCCGTTCTGCTCTTCAGTACTGCTATCTCTTCTTTTCAAATGTTACAACCGCATTGTTTTGAATCTCTACAGGACAGATTAAGAAAAAAGTCAATTTTTCTTCAATCGAAAAATGGCTTCATAGATTTTTATGGCTGGAGTTCTTCAACTGTGCCTAAATTCCCTATACCAACATGAAAAAGGGGTGAATTTGCACATGTATACATGTAGTTTTGATTTTAGTTTTGATTTTAGTCGCAGATCATGAAAACCCCTGCAATTTTGAATAGGACCTGGCGGTCTATGCGTTTGTGATCAAAACCATGCGCTGTTACTTGCTTCGCCTCCTCTTGTGTCCACTTAATTTTACCATGAGTTCAGTTCAGAAATCCTGACTTGAGGATTCTGCCAACCATTTGTAGGCCTACACATTGAATGGGCTCATCCACCAACTGGTAGCAGCCAATGACATTGCCGGACTTGTTTTTATGTTGTTCATACCAGGTACCTGCATTATATGAACAAGTCTGACTACTTTGATTGGTGGACATTCTGTGTACATTATGCAAGAGTATGTCATTCATATGCAATTACATGTACGAATAACTACATATCACTGACGGGCTCCGATTGGCTTATCTGTCAAGTCGGACTTACTGACTGGTGACTTGTGACACACATTGTGCAATAAAGGTTATCAAATGAGGGCACCTGATAAGGGTTATGAGAGCTGCCGGGCCAAGCACGAATACTCTGTATAGTGCGTACCGGCTGAAGGGATGACTGACTGGGAAAGAGCAATGTAAGTCCGACTTGATTCAGGTCTGTTGGAGACCCCATCCATTGGTCTGCCATGTCCATTCCATGCATGACCGGTATGAAGATAGGTACATGTAGGCCCTTATGCTTAGGCCTATGGTATTCCTCGTTTGAAGTTCGACATTGTTGATTAAGTAACTGCTTGACATTCGGCGACTACTCAGAATGCACATCCCTAGAAATGAGGGAGTGCAAAAGGGACAAAAAACAAACTGCCACCTACATTTCAGGCCTTGTTTGACTCCAAGAACCCCATGCCCTGGGTTGCAAGGAGTCGTAGCTGACTGAAGAGAACAGTGAAATCAGGTGCACAGTAATCGCTAGGCAGGGCATGGTGTTGAGTATTTTATTTCGATTTGAGAAAAGTGCAGGGTATGATGCATTGACTTGCCTACTTTGGTTTACAAGCAAAGAAGTCTGTCGATAAGACTTTAGTCGAAGCTGTTTTGACTGTTGAAAACTGCGTTGCCCTGGTAGAATGGAGGCATCATGGTCACTAAAGTGTACAGAAAAAGGTTTAAAAACAGTTTAGACCTGGGGTGTGGGATTGATGTAAATTTTGATCAACTGTTGGGCGGGGGGGCGGGATGACCAGTTTTGCAAGATTGAAATGACAAAAAAATGGGGGTCCTTAAATACACAATCACCAACAAGTCTTTAGGCATGTAAGGATCGTAAATCATAGAGATTACAGAGATGGTTATTGTGGTTGATTTAGCTGCTTTGTGCCGAAAATGGCAACATCAAGCTGTGTGTTCCCCAGGGAGCTCAGATGGTATTTGGAATTTATCATGGGCCCAGTGAGCAGGGGTAATAATGTATAGCACTTTGATCCATGTTACAGGCACTCCATAAATACTCATATTATTATTATTAATTAAACAGTGTTAGAGTAGTAATAAACCTTTTCGACATTTGCAATGCATTGTGGGTTTGCATGACAAGGCATTTGAACAACCCTATGGAAAAAGTGGAGCTGCACAGTGCAAGACAGAAGCTGTTTCCATTTTATTACATGTAAATTCACATGATTTAAACTGTGCTCTTTTCACACATTGTTGCATTGTAGATTTGAAATAAAGATTGTAACGGACCGTTAATATAGCTTTTTTACCACTAGAATAGCCTCAGGCGCCGGTGGATCTGGAGAGCCTCCGGTGGAGTGCCCAGACCTGCTTGTTGTATAATTGTATAACATTTTGGGCGCACCGGAATTTGTGTCTGTTTCGGGATGCTTGGGGTTTTGGTGGGCGCAGGAAGGTTTGGCAAAGTTCCTGGGCGGGAATTGTTTAACATTGTTATACATTCTGTTTGGAGAAGAGTTGGAACGGGTAGTTGTGGTTCTGACTGCAGTGCAGAAAGCTGTAAGCCAGATTTCGAGCGAATTAAAGAAGTTTTGTCGTCGTAAATCCTATGAGTTGTGTCCCCTTTTTGGTATTGCTGTTTAGGAGGATAAGACCCCACTAGTTCACGCTACACTTTTTACAAACATGACAAACCTCAAATTGTTAAGTTCACAGGAGAAAGAAAATTGGGGAAATTGCTTCCTTGAACATCAGATTTTGTCTTGGACTATGATAAGGAATATTAAAAGCCTAGTACTGGCCAGTCAGAATCAAGATATGAAACTCATTCATCCCGCATTGACCAATCACATTCATTTTCAGCCTAAAGTAGCTGGTTTCTGTTATGAAAGACAATGATGGATGATTTTTTTCAAAAATTTGTTATTTGAAAAATATCTGTTTTATACTGTACATGTACAGTGTTCTTGTCTCTATGACTTGATGAGCAAGACTCATTGTGTGTCATGTTCTTACCTTTTGACCTTCCAAAGCCTGTTGCCAGTTTCCGAGAAATTCATGAAATTCAAGAAGGTCATGTACATGTATTTCCAAGTTGCTACACTAGTTTGTTTTTTGTTTGTTCTCTTCAGCACATACAAAATCTCTGAGTATTGAGCATGTCAGCATCATTCCTAGCAGCCACCAGGGCGGTAGTGAATCGACTGCTGATACCAACCACTGCTGTAGGTCCTTGTGGGTTAGATGCTGGCATAAGAACAATTCAGAGGTAAGTTAAAGTGCGTCTTCATTTCATTTCAGACATGAAACGTACCCCTTCGGGGGGGGAGGAACATGAGATTTGTCAGTGTTCATGTGAAATAAGGCCACTTGAAGGAAAACCCAGTTGACCATCTGGAATTTTCAAACAGAGGAGTCGGACGGCTTCTATGGGGTACATGTACATTGTATTTGCCATTACCTCACCCACAGATTCTGTATCTTGATGGGCCAAGAGCCTGTCATATGGCATTTGCTATTGTACAGCCAATAGAACTCTACCTGTGGCTACCAAAGTACTGTGCCCATAGCATTCTTCTTGCATACTACTTGTATACATGTAGGCATGACCACCAGCGTTGTGGGCAAATGTATTATTGATGAGCGTTGCGCGTCACGAGCATTCCGAAGTGCTTACGCTACAGAGCCGAGTTTAAACATTTTGTGAAGAGGCAGTTTGGGAAAGTGCTGGTACTTTTTTCAACCAATTTCCTATGCAACTAGATGTATTTTTATAAGCAGTTTACATCAAATTCATCAGTTATTGCTTAAATCAAGCTGGAAATCTGCTGGAGAGGTGTTAGAAAACAAATATTGACTGCTTTATGTCGTGATTTGTCTTGGGAAAATAGAATTCTCCATGGATCACCTCAGAAGGCTAGTTTAACTGTACCACTCGAAGCAGTCAATATTTATATATTTTCCCTAAGATGACTGCTGATTGCCTTTACATTCAAAATGGCCAATCACTTCTCATTTCAAAATGCATACTTGAGTGTTCTCCCGACAGTCCGTGCATTTTGTTGTATTGTGATGCAATCTGCATTTCTGTTTGATTGCAATTTCACTTCAACATGGTTAACAAATATTTTAAAAGGAGAAATGTGGACTTTTGGAATGATAAAAATTGAAATAAGGCCGCATAAAACAAATCAGTTAATTATCTTTACATGCATCCTTCTCTGAAGCTGTGTCCTTTGTTTTAATTTTTCTGACCCTCAGAAAGCTATAATTTTTCATGGGTATTATCTGGACACTATAACAGAAACACAGAGACAACTATTAACATGAATCATTTACTCTACTAACTAGCAAGATTGTTAATAAAAAGCTAACAGTCATTTCTGAATAGTCTGAACTGAAATATTCTGAGCTAAAAAGTAGGTGATCATTTAGAATTTTAATATTTAGCAACCATCTTGAAAAAAAAAAACTTAAAAGCCCTCAGCCTCCACATTTTGGACTTGAGGATGCAGCTCCAGAAAAGATCAGAATAGGCCAATCAACCAGTCTATTATTTCTTGGTAGCAATGGAGTTTTTTGTTCATAGTGAAACAGTGATCTTGTTTGTCACAGAATTTTTCATATTATTTTTGCCCTCACTGCTATCATTTGATTAGTTTCCTGTTAGTTTAAGTTTGTTGGCTTAGTAAATATCACTTGGAAAAGAATGTGGATTTTGAGAGCCTCATTTTACAATGTGATATTAGTGTGTGCAAGAAAAGATGATTTCTTTTGTCTCCCTTTGCAGCCAATTTGAAAATCGAACTTACATGTACTGTGTCAGCTTCATTTAATTATTAACAACTATCTTTATCGTTTCTTTGGACAGAGCCTTCAAGTGTTTAAAAACTGCCCAATTTCCTTCAGCATCGTTGCCACACAGAACGCTGACTACGGGGCCCTGCAATGCCGCTGCCTCCCACTGGTGGCTGGCGCCCTGTAACCCAGCACTCCGACAACGGCAGCTGCTGCTACAGCACCACCGAACCCCGTCGCTGGTCCCCTGCTGCTTCAAGGCACGCGGCATGGAGTACCAGCCCAGCAACGTCAAGCGCAAGCGCAAGCACGGCTTCCACAAGAGGATGCGCAGCAACTCTGGCATCCGAGTGATCTGGCGGCGCTTACTGAAAGGGAGACGCTTGCTGACGCACTGAGAATGCAATCTAGCCTTTACGTCAAATAACAGCGCCTTCTGGAGTGAATTGTACACAACTGCTCATTCAAACCAATGCTGGTACATGTATATTCAAATTTGGCAATGTGTCTACTGTTATGGACATCAGCTGCAGCATTTGTATGGCACCAAATTATTCACAATGGCAAAAGTAAATGTAATATCAGATTTTTTTCTATTTCCTGATCACTGTGATAAGTTGTAGTAAATTGCAAAGAAAACACAAATATTGCTGATATTAATGGCCCCACTTGTCCAGCTAAGCTACAGGCAGTACTCAGGAATTTTTGGACCGTTTACTATTGTTCATCTGACTGAGTTGTGACGGTCATCAAGCACTCCACCGTTTGATGTTTATGTGATAAACACGTGATTCATACTGAACCAAATGGCCTTGGTAGTCTTTATTCAAGACGCTATATGTACGACCTGGTATTTGCTACCCTTGCAGATACATGTACATGGTGTATATCCAGGGTGTAGCATTTCGAAATCTTTGGTCAACAGAGGGTGCAATTTACAGGAAGATTGCCCAACAGACGTATAAACTCATAGACGGACAGCTCCTATTCAAAACAACAGCGGGGTACCGTAGCGGAGATGGCACCCGACTAAATCAAAAAGTGTTGGGCAAATCCACCCCTTGGTATAGGGAATTTACACAGTTGAAGAAGTCCAGCCATAAAATTCTATGAAGCCATTTTTTGATTGTGAAAAAAATCATCTATTTACTTAATCTGGCCCATGCATTTTCAAAACAGTGCGGCTGCAACATTTGAAAAGAAGAGATAGCAATACAACAAGTAAAAACAGGAACATATTTTGAGAGCACATGTAAATAAATACATGCATTTCCAGTGCGTCGTGCAATTTGCACTGAACGTACTGCCATCCATCATTTTGCCCACTGCTTGCCCACGCTTTTCAAAATCATGGTTGTATGCGCGACACGGGTGGTCTGTGTGTTTATACATGTATGTCTGTGGATGGCCCAATTCTGTAGTCTGTCAACTCAAGAATCAAGTGAATTGATACTGTGTGGAGAAATGCAAGCCGCCTGGTGCAAAATCAATTGTATGAAATCTATCAAGTTTAACGGTTTGCAAAGAGCATAGGCCTTAGTAATTTTTGGCAAAGACTACATTTTTTTTCTTAATCCATGAAGGTCTTTGAACCAAGAACGGACAAGTTTAAAAAATGACCAAAGCTTTAGTTTCGCATGGAACAAATTTTGCTATTTCTGCGTGTGTGGCTTTGGCTTTCAAGGCAATTTCAATACACTCCCTTATGTTTTCTCCACTGTCTCACCATGGCAACGCTTTGCTGATACAGGAATGCTAGACCAGCCATACTCTAAATTCAAATACCCATTCAAGTAAAGTATATTCATTACCTCAATATTTCCCCTTACAATATGCCATAACGGGGAAAACTGTGGTTGATATGCTCTGTCTATATCAACAGCACTGCAACAATGTTACATCACTGTAGCACACCATATGCACTGGTTACAACTTGAGTTACACGGGTATGTATCATGTGCATGTAATGCCCAGGTCCTGGTTCACTTGTTACTCTGTATGCATACTTGGAAAAGGACAAGCTGGAAATGATGTGTTACATAGTTCTACTGAAGTGTATTTGTTAATTATCATCTTGTATTTCAACATTGTAGTATTTGTTTAAGCTGATAGGCTGATGCCATTGGTCTTCATAATGCTCATGAAGGAACCGAAAAGTCAATTTGACACATGTATGACAGTTGGCAGTCATTTTTGCTGCATAAATACGATAAGGAACTGAAGTTTAGTCTTTCTGGATTGGGGGCACCACTGGGTGACATTCTGCTGTTTGCAGACCGAAGTAATCTGTGAGCAAACTTTGATTTTTTTCTGCAGCAAAACAGAACAAATTCTGACAGAACTACGATATGTTTATCAAAATAATCAGTTCCTCTTTTTTCATTACAATCACTGAGTTACATTTGTAATCCTGTATAAAATAGAAATACTGAATATCATAATAAAGAGTACAAACTGTGTTGATGTGGAACAGTATAGAAATATCACATGGTTTGAGGGTGGACAGTCGATGCTAGCGCCCCAAGGTATTGTAAGTTGACAAAGTAACCCCTGAGGCACAGCCAAGGGAACCAGTTTGTTGAGTTCTTATACCTCATGGAGTTGACATCATCAACTGTCCACCCAAAATAAACCACATTCTGTTAATTTTACCATACCTGATACACATTCAATCACTATTACATTTTCAAGCATCATTTAAAGCACTAATCAACATGAATGTAAGCTGCCACTTTTTCCTGTGTAAGTGGTAGCTAGGGCAATGCATGCACGTGTACATGTAGCTTCATGAAGCGCATGCATTGTAAACTAATCCTAACAAGTTAAAGGTAGTGTATAAACACTTGTGTGCAGATCCTTGGGTGCGCGCCTGGTGAACAGCATTAGTGACTGACATGTGATAATAAATGAACCAGAGGGAGTTCTGCTCTCGAACATGAATATGTATGAAGTGTAGTGATTACAATTCACTGATAAACAGTGTACACTTTGTGGACACGGCCATCAAGAAGATGGTTTAAACAATGACTACACAGCCACAATCATGAGCACACATATTGGATATCCCCATTATGAACAGCTGCTTGGAAACCCACATGTAACTAATAGAAATTAATATATGCATTATCCTTCACAACAATAAATGTACTTAAGACACAGGCTGTGCATGTGATGCACTGACGTAAAAGCATTTATACAAAATTGGATTTTTAAAACAATATTGAAAGTATACCTTTGCTCTGAATATACAGTTTACAGCCTATAAGCAGCAAGTTTTTTTGTTTTTGTGACACTGCCTCGCATGCACTGTTAGTTACTAAGCACATTACAATACATTTAAACAGGTTCCTTGTTTTACAGCAAATCCGGGCTGTTACTTAGAAATTTGCTGCAGGAAGAATATATCCCTTATATAACGTCATTCATTAAGAAGTTGCATTTTTCCAAGTAATTCATATACTTAGATAACGATGGGGGAGGGGTACCTAAAAAGCCTTCCCACCAAATGCATCAGAGGATTTTTTTTTCTTAAATCATTCACCCTTGATAGAATGCTCTTCACTTTAACTTTGAAGGTGATAACCACTTCCTAGAGGGTAATAGTTTTGGCTGCAAATATTGACAAAATATATCATTTAAAGTTTGATACACATATACAGCAAAATGCCACAAATGCTGATTTGCACCAGTCATCTGACCAGAATTTGCCTACTTCGAGCCACGACCTGATATTTTTCAGTATTTTGGGGCACTCACAAAGTGCTGTTTGCCACCAGAACACAAGCCATGCACAGCACAATACATTTGTGTGTGTGTAGAAAACAAATTGGGAAGCCGTGAGTTGAGACATGCTTGACATTTTAACCCATCAGCTGTGCCTGTGTATACAGATAGCCAGATTGCCGGGGTGACACGTCCTCCAATTCAAAGCAATAAGGAAAATTTAAGAAATTGCCAGGAAATGGCAGAGGGAAAAATACAACTTTTTCACTTTATACAGGCGAAGGTCTGCCATCCAGTCTTGATTTGTAATGAACACACAGTGGCTATCAATACAGACTCTATTTATAGGGAAGCCCGACATTTTTTGACATGTTCTCAGAATCTAATTCAATGCAATCTATTAAATGGGGTGGTGCCAGACTATTTTGGGTTCCATGCCTCACTTTGTTTTTTGTTTTAAATGTGATTAAAACATTTAGAAATAATTAATAACAAATTTTAAATTATTCCTCAGCAAAAATGACACTGATTTGTGATGACTTTTTATTTCATTGCTTTCATTTTCAGGTTCCCAAAGTAAAAACTATCCTCGCTTTCAATTCAACATGGTGGTCATGTGAATAAGGCCAGTTGAGCTTAACTGTTAAAGGAAATGTTAAAGGAAATGCACTATTGGCCACTTGTACAGATCTGCATTTACGCATAGTATGGGAACTGGTACCCTATTGGCCTTGAGCTGGACCAAGAGAGGGTGCTATTTTCTTAGCAACAGAGGCTCCTTTGGTCTGCACTGAACTTTACTGGTTCATAAACATCTTGGAAATGCACGCATTACGGTGGCATCACTACCAACAAACTAATCACTCCTGATCAATGCGGCTCTTTTCAAACGACGAGGGGGCACTTCTGCCTGGGGTGGATGGAAGTAAACCCTAGGTAACCATAATAGCAACCCATTCCATATTCATAGCAAAAACATTCTAAAAAGAGAAGGGGCAACTTCAAAATGCATTTAATTTTGTCTTTCCAAAAAACCATTAACCTTTGGACATCAGGAGAGGTCATAGAAGTACTGCTGTCCGTACGTATGTCTATGTCTTTGATGCTGAGTGGAAGAACAAAATTATCAACAAATAAGAAAATGCAGATGTCCTCAGTTTTCATATTAAAATGTTCTCAACCAAAACGTTTGAAACCTTTCTTTTCACTATTTTGGAGATTCCTGGTAATTCTTACTGTCGGTTAGGAGTACTTGGTCCCATAGTTAGGATCTGCTTTTCCAGATGCAAATAAGATAAAGAGTTTGTAATAATTAAACTCTAATTAAACAGCATGTCAAAATAATGCAAACGTACATTATTAATAAAAGAAAATGGGGCTAAAAAGATTTGCCGCAATGTGTAAATAGGACTTGCACACAATGCTCAATATTAAAGTATTTCATTTTTCAAAGGTGCATTGACAAAGTAATTAAATGTTAATTATACATGTTGAAATTGTTATTTACACTTTACATATACAACTGTTAATTCAGGCTCATGTACACGTATTGCTTTCCAATCGCAAAACCAGACTTCCTCCTATTATATTAGCCAGTGGCTTAAAGTTTCAGGACACTAGTCACGGACTTTCTCATATACCACCACGACAAGCTTTCATACAGCAAAGACCCTTGTAATGCATGACCTTACACCCCCACCAGTTGGATCTCACCGGTACCAGTGTCATGGTCTGATAGCCCAGGCCAATATGGAATGCATGTGTGTATGGGGGGACACTGCTTATGAGCAGGCACAGAAATGTGTACTTATTCAAAGGCCTTCCTCCTTATTATCGCTTGAGTATTTTTCTGTGGATGAGACTTCTGGCTTCAGGCCGAACGGGTCTGTGGCTTCCCTGGTACTGTCTCCATGGCCCCCTACCTCCTCAGCACTCTCTCCATTATCTTCCACATCCTTGCGACTGTCGCCATTGCTTCCTGTCTCCTTGGTGACGCTAGAGATGGTTATCTCCTCCTGTGGGGACCGGGCGTCGTAACGGGACTGAACGTACTTCAACAGATGAATCTGCAAATCAAATTTGATCAATTCAGTTAATCCTAATTCCCTCGGCCTTTTATTGGTCGATGGAATAAGATACTTGCATACAAGCATCTATGAAATCTTCGCATATGGGGTGATTAATTGAGTGAGGGAACCGCCTCAAGACCCTCAGGATTTTTACCAATCAGCTATCATGTATTACAGGCCTTTGTTGGCCAACCTGATGACTTGTTAACACAAGGAAAGCATGGCATTGTGCGGTGACATACGGTCCATGCCATCCCATTCATTTCATGTAAACTGGTTAGTCCTAGGTGCGTGCAGCTGGGCTGGAGTCCATGTTGGTTCCGATTTGCGTGAGTGTATTTGCCATGCAATGGTAGATCCAAATTTTCCAAATCGCTGAAATACACAATTCCTGGTCTGAATCACCCACAGGCACTTTCAGCAGAGGCTGATACCTCATTAAACACGGTTAGCCGATAATTATGACACTGTACGGTCAGCTAACACGAATCAGTCATTCAAAAGCCCCAAGCAGATTTCTGCTCAGAATGGCATCACAGTCTCTAAAAGTCTTATTGGCTAAGTCACAGAGTTGCAAAAAATTTACATGCTCCTACATATGAACATAATGGACTTTGCTTCCGAGCTGTAGCTCGGTTGGAACAGTGATTGGCACTCGCACTACATCACTGCCAGGGACCTTCCTCTAATCCTAAAAAAATGTACCACTGGAAAGAGAACCGATGCCTTATTCCTTGCACTTTAAAGGCTGGTTTGTACTTCAAGCAAAAGCGAACACAAACCCAAATTTGTGATATCCCAGATCAAATATTTGCGCTGCAAATTTGTAAAAGTGAAACACATTTCAACTTGAGTGAATTTTGCTGCAAATCTTTTTTGACGTCAAATTTGCTTTCCTTTCACATTTCCCTGTAGTAGGAACCAGCCACAACTCTCAAAATTTGATGTAGAATGACAGTACCCAAGATCTTCCTTCCCCGACCCTGCAAACTCATCCAAAATGTAAAGCACCACCCGATCCGACTACCCACCGCTACTTATAAGTGAGGCCTGTGCAGAAAAATAGCCAAGCTCTAACTGTGATGCTAATATATTATCGTATGATGCAATACAGTAGGCACATTTATAAGTGAGGCTTGTTCGAGCCTTCTGCATCCAAATTTTCAAGACACTGACTAGCCTCACTTATAAGTGTGCCACTGTATTGCATCATATGAAAATATATTAGCATCATAGTTCTTGCAGGCTATTTTACTGCACAGGCCTCACTTATAAGTAGCAATGGGTAGTCAGATCGGGTGAAAGCACAATAATACATGGTTAGGACTACCCCTCTCCCAACAAAAAGAGAAAAGAATGTAAGACCACCAACAAGATCAAGGCTAGGTCACCAAGGCACTTGCCTATCTTCTATTCACGTGCCCAATATCACACTGGGAATCAATTTTTAACATGCAATTTCTCAGTGCAAGCTGTTCACTGGAGTTTTTTTTTAAATCAACGCAAGCCAGTAGAGTACCGAAGTGAATGCGTCACACGCACACTTGCGATGTCAAAGGCATTATTGTGATTATTGTGAGAGCCAGCACGCGAACCAACACATGCACGTACTCCATTCATTTGCCCTGCACTTTCTGGTTTAAAATACGTCCCTCTTCGGTATTCTATATGGGGCCAGGAATAGCAGATTTTACAATTACATGTACATGTATGTATACAACACTTCTAACGGGACTTGCGTGTTGAACTTCTTAAATTAAGCAGTTAATTTACTTAAGTTGATTTCTTATCTACATGTGCACTTATGAAAATTCACCGTACAGTTACCAACTCATCCCCCAGTCAGCTTACATACTGATTCAAGTGACTTTTTGCCTAATATTAAACCGAGCACCACCCACATTTAGCTTTGTTGAACAGCATGCACCATAACAGAACAACAGTGTACCCTACATGCTAAGCTGCCAAATTCATCTTACAAAATCACAGCATCTTTGCGAGCAAAAGTTCTAGATGCCATTAAATTTAACAACCCACAGGATAAGATCCCACCAAGAGAAAGTACTATCAAAAAATGTTTTGCTGGTCTACACAACTGGGGCATCACTGGATAGCTTGTGTAACTAACTCATAACCCCCACAGGCCTTGATCCCCCAAAGGGTAGAGGGTGGAGGACAGTTAAGGTTAAAGTTTCGTAGTGTAACTGACACAGACTCTTGTTGGATTTGGCATCATCAGGGTCAAGGTTTCACAGGCTTGAGACCACTTGAAACATTTACACTGCCTAGCAACATGGTTAGTGCGTCCAGTGCAAGAAGAGCGTCCAGTTAACCGCTGAGGTCAGCCTCACCTGAATGTGAAGGTTGACCTCGTCACTCCGACTGAGGTAAGGGAAGTTGCCCCCACTCTTGAGGTGGGCTCGCTTGGCGTCAGGGTAGCACTTGTAAGTCTCCTCTCGGACTAGCTGAGAGATTGCACATTCGTCAAACACCTGAGGGCACACAATGATGTGAAGTTGCAATGTGATTCCCACAGAGCATTGTGAGAGGCTGTTACCCTCTGCACAGACTTAGTACACATATTACATGTACATAAGAGTTCACAGTGCAGCACCTATGTACATGGACACTGCATCTATTTATGGTACAACTTGCTAAATGATCCACATTTTGCAGCAGTCTACAAGGCAGATGAAGTCATATATGCAATGAAAAGCCCTAAATGGTTCATTCATGAGAATTTTTTTTAAAGCACAAAAACATGCTGACACTACACAGAAATGGGTCCCTTCAGATTGGAAAAGAGTAAATCGGGTAATTCAACAAATAATTCAACCTAAAAAGTTGAAAATAGTGAACATACAGTACATGTAACAAATTTTGAATCAAACATTCTTATAAAAGGCCCAAAGACACATAAGTAATTAACGATTCTGTTTTGTCCAACTCACATCAATAAGGGTGATGTCCAGTGCATGCAGTTTCTGGGGTTCAACATAGGAACTCATACAGTTGATGGTCAGTCTACTGGCAAGATCTGATTGGCTCAACGACTCCAGCTAGAAAGGTAGAAACAACCAGCCACTGTTCAGTTCATCTCATGCATATTCGGGAGCTAATCCACCTACATGTAATCTGTAATGTTTACATTCATGGAAAGGCAAACCCAGTTTGACAGGCCAAATAAGGGTGTTGCCTCGGACCAGGGAACTAATATCACGTCTCAGGGGATGTCTTACCCTTTCCACGATGAAGTCAATTGAATTGGCAATGTCCATGTCGTGCTGCTGACGGCTGAAGTTGTTCAGTACCATCCTCTTCAGAAGGAATCCCGGAATCATCCAAAACCTGATGAGATAAATGACCCTGACACCCTGAACCATTCATTCATACAAACAAAATCATCTAAATATCCAGCATATAAAGAGTCACATTTGAGGGTCAGAGCTGAAAAAGCCTTTTGTGAGTTAAATTTGAGTAAAATCTGGCACACTGAGTTATCTGACTGCACATAAACATAACAACTTGAGTCCCCCAGACTAAAGACACTGTTGCTATACTTCGTGATTCAGTGCCAGCTTTTGCAAAGCTGCTACCATCTCTGGAATGAATTGGTTCCTTTGTGCCCTTCTTATCCACTGAAAACAGTGTATTGATGCAAGGCGTCTTTTACGCAACTAAAAAAAACTTGCCCCAAATCACAAGGTGTGGAAAATTCAATGAAATTGTTACAATGTATGTTCATGTGAATTTAAAGAACTCACAAAAGGCTTATTGTGTCAATGTCATATCCATATTCTAGAGGAGATTGTCTATTCATTCAAAATCAATTGACCACCTTGTGAAATGTCTATGTAGTGTAGCAAAGGGAGCTAGTGCGCTTTCCTATAAGGGACTTGATCGATCACATCCTATCTCACTTCCATAGCAAAGTGTACATGTGCACAAAGTGTGATGTCATGTTTAACAGGTCTATTTCTAGTTCTCCATGAGAGTGGGAGGGTCAAGTGTTACTTGACCAGGTTTTCCCCAGATATCCGGCTAAATAAACAATATTGAGCACAGCCATAGAGCAAATTCTGTTTGGTGCAACGAAATGTGCCTCAATTCAACATAGGACAGATGTTGTTGCACTGTATGTGCAATTCAATGGAAACCACCAGGCTTGGTTCCCTGTAACTATGCAGTCTGCCATGTCACTTGCATTAGCTGAGGCCAACAAAAAAAACCAAAACAGCTGTTTCCCGTTTACACCAAAAACAAAATTATGGTGGACAGGTGGGTAGATTTTTTATAATTTTTTACAGCCAAATTTTCTAGGGGGACAAATACACACCCTAACATGACAACAAACAAACAATTAACATCCTCCTATACATGTGTGAGTAACACAAGCACTCACGTTGGAGCCGCACCAGTCTGCTGGAAGACTTCCGTGTCGATGAACGTGTTGCACAGAATAAGAGAAATGACCCGGGGACTACGGTAGGAATACTCGGCAAACTTCTGGGCCACAAAACCGCCCAACGAGGAGCCGAATATGTGGACCTGGGAAAACCGGCAGATAAAAAATCCTGTTTATTTTCTCAAAATTCTCAGTGTCACACTCTTAAAACTAAACTGCTTAAAATAACTGTTGGTGAGTGCATGTTAAGGTGTTTTGATAGTTTAAAAAATGCAAAATTAACCTCCACAGGAAGAAATTCTTTCCATTTCCAAATATTCACATTCCAACATGGTTGAGATTTGGGGGTGAAGAGAATTTAGAGAAATCCAAGCAAAATTGAGCAAAACAACAAAATGCATGAGTTTTGTCCCAAACGGCTGTGATTTTTAAGAGAATTTTAATATAATTTGTAGTCAGTGCAAAAGTATAGCAAATCCTAAATGACCAAACCTCTGAAAACCCAGAATTTTCGAATCAAAAATACTGAAACCCCCCCCAAAAAAAGAATTTCATCCCTGTTCCATACCAATGTCTTCATTATAAAGTCCCAACCATCTACTAATGTGAATATTACCATATCCAGCTGCATGTGATCTAACAGTTTCCTGAAGCTGATACACAGGCCTTCCAGTGTCCAATGAACAGGGTATTCAAGCTGTGATGAGATATTGGCAGAGACAATGGTCGGGTGAATAATGCAGAACTGTATGGAAGAACTAACCAAAATGATAGCATCTGCTATTCGAATGGTGCTGATGAATGGTGTAGTATTATGCCTGGTCAATGGGCTAATAACATTTCAACATTCCTGAAAACATCTCATTTCCGGGGGGGGGGAAGGTCCGAACAAACAAATTAATCCAGTATTATCAACCACAAACAGCTAAACACAATAAATACATGTACAGTACATCTATCCTAACAAGTACATACACTGTACATGTATTTGTGACTGGCTCTGGAAAAATGGGTACAGTAGATTCCTGCTATAGCGCTCTCAAGGGGACCTAACAGAATTGGGCATTATAACCGCATAGCGCTATAACTGACTGGATGGACGAGCAACATGTGCAACGCACATGTCCTTCTCTGTACATGTATAGATACATGTATCTACATGTACATATGTGCCATGTACATGCATGTGAATTTCGTTTACTTGTATTGGCAGATGTAAGTACTGTAATTTTTAGAGTACATGTATATGCCTTGTATCCTGTTTATCTCAGTGATTTTGTGATGCCGATAAGAAAAAACTGCCACAGGACCTCGTGCATGCTGCATCACGGCACAAGCCTGCATCCACACCCACCGCGACATCCTGACTACTGTTACGTACCCATTCACACGTGGACAGTCCAATCGCTGACTTTTCCCAATAACCATGTGACAACAGAAAGCGATATGTCATCAGAAAACCCAAGTGAAATCAGATCCGACATGTCACGCCGATCGCAATCGCCGAAAAGACGAGATTTGCTACACGAACATACACAGACACTTTAAGCGGCTGATTTTATTTATCGGTAGAAAGAAACCTTTAGGTAACAAAATACTACATGTACATGTAGTATCTCAATTTTTGTGTACAAAACTACACCATGAGAATAAATAGAAGTAGGAAAATAATCACGACAAGTAACAATGTCGCCACAGCAAAGCCACGCGGACGCGGCTCACCGTGGTGAGGATGTGCTCACGATCGCGCTGCATGGACGGCCGGCCCAGTGTGTGTCTGCACTGTGTGATGGCTAAAGTACAAGGTGTCCAGGATGACCGGTCAATCGCAGCGGCTTTGCAATGTGGTTTCATACGCATTGATTTTCAAAGAATATGACTTTCCATGGTGAAGAGCACTATAACCGGAATCATTTCACATGCTTTATATGTTTCTCGGGGCCGAAAATCGTGAGCGTTATATACCGAAAAGTGTTATAAATGGAAGCACTATAACCACAGAAAAATGTACACATTGAATGGGCGTGCAGTTGGGGAAATCTGAATCGAGCGTTATATCAGTAAGAACGTTATATCAGGCTGTGCTATAACGGAAAGCTACTGTACTAAGTCGCCAAATTCAGGTTATGAGATTTTACTACAATTTAACATTCTTACTCCATTCTCGCCAATAGCAACAAAATTGACAAATGGGGAGTGCCACACCCACACCCCGTGTGACTTCCCTTGGCACATAGGGAAAAGTAACTTGCCCAAAGTCACACCATAAGACCAGCTGCAAGATTTGAACCCCCAACCGTAAGATTGGGAGCCACAAACCTGAGCCACATGGTCACATATCCCTGAGGACTTGTGGCTTGACTTATATGTAGAAAATACATACCGGATACAGCAATGTTCGCATTCATGCAAAAGAAAGAATGATTTCATTTGTTGACAGATTAAACTACAAATGTTCCGGCGAACGTTCCATTTAATGTTCTATTCTACTTGGTCCCCCCCCCCGATAGAATATTATTTCACCTGGCGCCTTATGAAATTATTCTCACCACTGAATTTGTAAACATTTATTGTCTATTAAAGGCTGTTATTAATAAGCAAACCAACACAAAGCATTTGCAGCTGTTTGTGGCTTTGTATTGCTCTACTAAAGGTACAAATAAATTCCTATTTTTGTTTCCTAGCTTACTGAGATAGTTCGGTAGCCTTTGGCGGATAGACCAAGCATCTGTCTGAAGAAGATGTCTGCCGTTCCACTGACGGGAGGAAAGAAGATGACAGGGCATTTGACGCAACGGGGCCCCACGTCATACACTGTCCAGTACTTACTGTCATCATCATCAACTGCCACCTGACCGTGGTAAAGATAAAAGGGGTGGCATGTATGTGACCAGACGTACATGTATGAAGCTCAGTTCTGTAACTCGACTGTGCACGAGTCTATGACAAATGATGGTTGATGGGCTCAATCTATGCAAAGCCTTGGGAATAGTTGATGAGGATATAGCAGAACCGAGCAGCATTGCTACAACAAAGCTGCAACAATACCATTCAAAGCAACAACTAGTTGAGAACTGGTCTCCACTCATGTTATCCTTGTTGTAAGGGTTAAGCATCATAAAATGCAGCTATTTGCCATAGATGGGTGCATGGCTGAAGTACAGATCTCAGCTTCAAAACACCATCTGCACATACATGTACATGTACATTGGGCACGATCAATCTGTCTAATCTTGGTAAACTGGTCAATAATATTGCAAGATTTGCCAGTAATTAATTGCCTTTTCTATCCAATTCGCATAGTGGAATACTGTTTCAAAATGGGACGTGAAGTTAGAGATTTCAGAGATCACACAGGTTAGACTAACGACACAGCACTGTCGTACCGTCGCACATGCTGATTGACCGATCGTATCCAAAATATCTCTGAAAATGTGAGGGGCTTAACCACTCCAC
Organism: Acanthaster planci; assembly: GCF_001949145.1. The sequence goes on along the minus strand of NW_019091388.1, from coordinate 1,561,510 downwards.
ACTGGGGGCTGTGCAAACACAGCTTTGTCAGTTGTTCAGCTTTGTGAGTTTTATCACTATTGTGTTTTTTACTGACGGCCTGCTAGCCACTAGTAGGCAAAAAATCTGATTGTGAATTAGAAAAAGAGAGTTCTGGAGATTCATTCTTTAACAGTTTAACTTTGAAGGGGCATTAATGTCCGTGTCAGGTAACTATGGTAAGGCTACACCATCCTCAGAAAGTGGCTGCAGCTATTGTCTATAGACCTGTGTGTTCCCAACAGCCCCAGCCACGACTTTCAGCTATAATCTTCAACTTACTTTTCTCAATGAAACAGTACTTCTAAAACTCAGGTACTCTTGAGAACGAGCGATGAGAGACGTCATGGTGAGTTGTCATAGGAATGTGGTCCTTCACTTCTCAGAAGGATTCAACGAGACACATCATAGCAGCTGTACGGAAACAAGTATGCCCCCCCAAAAAAATCTGATCAAAATTTCATGTTTTATCAAACGAAGTATTAAAATAGGATGTACATGGAAACAGTAAAAAATTAACAGTGAAACCTTCACACAAACGTCAAGCTATCTGGTTCATAAGTGACTTTGTCATACACAGGCACGCACCAATGACTGCAAGCTTCCACTGAAGGAGCACTCAAGTTGCACATAACCTTCCGGTTCCATGGGCCCATCTATGGGACGTTTACTCATTTAAACGAAAAAGGTTCCAAATCCGTTTAAAGATTTTCCCAAACATTTAAATGCAACTGTCCCCTTCTAGAGGTTTGACGATTTCATTGACACAATCTGGCATTCATTTTTACTGTAAATGATGCGTGTAATGTAATCTGATTTTCGGAACACTTTTCCCTTTCAGCATCCATGCGTGTTTCAAGAAAAAAGGTGGACTCTGAAACAATAAACACTGCTTGTTTCAAATATCCCAACATCAATCTACATTTAAATTGGTTGGACCACGTACATTGTTGATGCATGATGAAAAATCCGAAGTAAACGACAGCCTCTGTAAAATGTTGGCTAAACATTTAAAGGGTATGAGAAAGTTTTCTGAACATTTTTCAAATCAAACATAAAGTCCCATCCTTGGTTCCATGAAGCTCCATGTGCAGTGGGTGTGGTTTGAATTGATGTCACACTTACAAATTGGAGAGTTCAATTAAACACATGCACAAATATCCAATTCAGCCATTGAAAGTGCTGAAGTAATCAGAATGAATTCACGGATTATCTTGTAGCTGTGAATATTCAGGTGTGTTACCAACACAAAAAGTTTCAAATGTCTCTTCAAATACATGTATTTCTGTTGGGCACAACTGCTCAATCTGCATGACTGGTCAAGTTGTGTTTGATCAGTCAACCTTGCAGTCAAAACTTTCACCTAAGACAACTACATGTTGTTTCTTATTCGTGGTTGTAGAAGACAGTATCAAAAAAGGAAGAAAAGTTATAATGGATTGACTGATGGCTCACTGCAATCGCACAATCACGCCAATTGATCAGTTGCCCTCAACATTCCCACCAACTTTTACAAAAGGGTGAAGACAACTACTGGATATCAAGTGAGATCTCAAGCTTGCCTCTGCAGTGTCTAGAGCATGGAATTATAAGGCCACATACTGTAGACAAGGAATACAGTTCTTTGTCCTTTTTTCCTCACAAATAGAGGAGGCTTTATTCAAACGAAGGTCCTATTTTCCCATAAGTTTCATGACACTTTTGATAACAACTGGTATCGTCCCATCCAACAGGGATTCAACATACATACATGTACATGTACATGTATGTATACATGTATATATGCAGATAAATACTGTTACACACAGAATGCCCGAACACAACCAGGTGGGGGAAAAACAAAGTAGGCTGGGACAAGAAACAGAAAGGGTTTGAACTTCCATCTGAAAAACCTCCCCTCCCAAAAGGAAAGAAGAGTTCTGTATCATACAATATGGCACAGCTTCACCAGCACCAAAATTTGTTTTTTTTAATCCATCTCATCTTGAAGACAGGCATGGAGACCATGAAGCAACTTTAGACAAGTCAAGCTTGACAAGAACTTGACTTGCTAAACTAAAACGTCCGACCCTGACATGTCTATTAAAAGAAAAGTCTTTTTCTGTCAAATTTTTACAACCATGCTGGCGTTTGTAAATTCAAATATTGTGATTGCCGGATGCGGAGCTCTTCCTCGATAGACATCTGTCACATGACATTGGCAGAACCCCAATAAGCCACTTACGAGTTAAATTTGAATAAAATCTGGTACACTGTGTTATCTGATTGCACAGAAATGTAAGAATTTGAATTCCCCGGACTAAAAACACTGTTGCTATATCTTGTGATTCGAGGCAAGCTTTTGCATAGCAACTACCATCTCTGGAATGGACTGGTTCCTTTGTGCCATTCTTATCCATTGAGAAGAGTGTATTGTTGCAAGGCATCTCTTATGTAACTAAGCAAAAGCTTGCCCTGAATCACGAGGTATGGCAACAGTGGTTTGAGAATTCAAGTTGTTATGTTCACGTAAATTTCAAGAACTCGGTGTAGGCCCTACCGGATTTTATTCAAATTTAACTCGCAAATGGCTTATTTGGCCAAAACAAACATCTTTCACAGCTGATTATGATCTGGTGGCCATGTCTGACCCAGACCGCCAGCATGCATGGCCACCTGGGCCCGCCTACACGCCGACCCCCAGAACTGTGGGGTCCGACGTCCGCTCCAATCCTCTCCCACGAGAAAGAGGAGCGGACGTCGGACTCCAGAGTTCTATACACGCTGGGTATACACGCAGCTGTCTGACATTCATCTAGTCTACTGGACAGGAGTTGAGCCTCTGCTAATCATCCCCACATTAATCGCTTAACTGAAACTCACATCTGTACGATTTACTCATGATTTAACGATCAACTGCAAAATACTCACGGTAACTCCAAGGCCCAGGGTAAACTTTCGGGAAGTAAATGTAAATAATACACGCAGTGGTCACACACATGGGACCAGTCTGTGAATTCACGTTTACGTTTGGCCCTCGCCTAATCTTACGTCAAGGTTTCATACTTCAATAAATATAGATGAAACGTCCATAGAGGGCGGTATTAATCTAAGCCAGTAAATAAACTTCCCATAATTATCACAAACTGATCAGAGTCCTTAGGAAGCACAGCAAAGTAAATTATTTTAACAGTCGTTTAAATTGCTTTTCAATTTTAGCAGGTAATCCAGTGACTTTGGGGAGAGTGTTTTGTCCACGGATGATCAGCCCGTAATGGGGTAAAGAGGTCACAATGAAATCAGTAGACATCTCACTGCTCCCAGTCCACTACGAAATTTAAGCCTTTTTGATTTCCATTCAAATTTCATAGAAATACATGCATAGCAATCCTCTCCACAGCTTCCAACTGCGAATTCTTCAAAGACCGGAGAATTGGAGGACAGGCAAATCGGGTTTTGCCCCCCCCCCGTCTTTTGAATTTGGGGCTGTCCATAAAGTATTATGTATAAAGGGCTTGGTACACTTGCGAATACCATGCGTATATAGCGGCCTACAGAGGATGGTCAAGCCAGTGCATACCGTACGCAAACCGGAAATTTGCCTTTATCGTGAATTTCCATCATATTGATACATTTCTTTCATACAAAAAATACCAGAATCAGGTGCAAAACAGTATTATAATTCCTTGTTTTATTTAAACGTAAGGTGCAAAGTAACCACGTGCATAAGAGGGAAAGGGGCACTGGGATTAATTTGTTTTATTCAGCAACCTGTTTTTTTAAGCTGCCAAGTAAATATTTTCCAGGGCTGTTAATAAAGAAATACCGATATAAAAACCTGTTATTTGTTTTGAAATTTGGAAGCTACGTGCAAATAACAGTAGTACGGTAGATATACAATGTACAAGTCTGTGACATTAAATGATGCTAACGCAAGGTACCCTGGGATGTTAAAAGATGTGTGGACTGCATATGCGTACAGAGGGGGAGAGGGTTGGAGCCACTGCGTACGCCATGCGTAAAAGGGGAGGGGTCTGAAAAGTCGGCATTTCGTGCGTACGTACTTTATGGACAGCCCCTTTTCGTGGCTAGGCAAGTCACCCCTACGATGCCCCGTCCCCCATCCCACGCTCCACTCTACCCCTTCAGTTTCTGGCACAATTTTAGACCACTGCCAATCGCCTTGGCTGGGTTGGGGCGGTTTTTTTTCTCGTACGGTCACGAACAGCTCCATTTGTTATTCAAGGATCGTCCTCTCGAACGCCGTGAACGTACAACAGGTTGTCGCTAGTAAGTGGCAAGCAAAATGTGCAACTCGGGAGCGTCCCTTCATATGTACAATGTACGCTCGCGCGTCGCCCAGCGCCTGAACAGGGCGCGTGGGGGGGGGGGGGCTGATGGCCCTGAACAGATTTTGTTGAAGGAAATACGTCACACGGGGGCACAGCTAATGACGCGGAGAGAATTGTAAGAAAATTTCTGCCAGGTGCGCAAGCTCGCTCAAGCAGCGGTTATTAGTTGGATATTTTTTCTTTTGATGCGGTGACTGCGAATGGCCAGAAACAACCACCCAGCTCAGCTTTTAGAGCACTTGCCGTTTCGCTGTCTACCAAAAAACTTTTCATAACTTACATAAAACATACCAGCAGGCGCTCTCACACTTATTATTCTTTGCCAGATCGTGTTTGTCCTATTAACTGTTGTCTGCGTTTTGTGACATGTTACTCTCGTTTGAGTCTTTATGTTTTTCTGCAGATACTGACTGGATTTGCGACTGCCCGGTGTGCAATTTGAGTGTTCATTCCTTGTTTTTGCGGTAGCACAAGTAGCTGTTGGTACCCTCAGGAGGTGATCGGCCCTGCCTTTGCCAGATCATGTTTGTCCTTTTAACTGTTGTCCGCGTTTTGTGACTTGTTTGTGCCGTGCGCTTATTTCGTCTGTCCTTCCACTAAAATTGTTGTTTTGATATGTTACTCTCGTTTGAGTCTTTTTGTGTTTCTGCAGATACTGACTGAATGTGCGACTGCACGGCCGACTGGACGTGCGACTTTCCGGCTGATTGGACGCTCGACTGCCCGACTGATTTGACGTGCGACTGCCCGGCGGACTGGATGTGCGACAGGGTGTATGACTTGTTTAATGAAGTTTTTAATAAAGTGAAGCAGCGATGCTCGATGGCTTTTTTTTTTAAAGGAAACATACTTCAAACAACCGACGTCCAAGATATGCCCATCACACCCCTATCCTAATGAAGGCTTCACCTCATCTTCAGCTACGCGTGCATTCCATCCCAACTGCTTTGGGAATAAGCGCCACCATCTGCCCCTCCAACTTGTTTTTTATCATTGTACTTGGAAGTCCCTCCCCATAACCTGGCCATGGCTTGACCACAGGTTGAACTAACCTTGCAACACCTGCACGCACCGCCTTGCACGGAGAAGTGATGTGCAGCAGTTGTGACACTGAGCGTCAGGCTGCCGCTGACATCCCACAGTTTAGAGACTGAGATAATGTGCTTCTTGTACATTGTGTGTCATTTTACATGTTCTAGTAGTATTGAAATACATGCACCTGGTTAATTTCTGAATCATTCCATTCAGTTTGCACTCAAAGGCATGCTTGATTGCAGGATCATAAAATTTACGGCAGCATTTTTATAAAAAAAAACCAGAATTATGAAATACATTTCCCATTGTTATCCAAAATTCTCATACTTGGGCTTTATAAGCTAATCTTCCTGGCTTTTAAAACTTTCTTGTTTTAAAAATTTCTTCTGTGTTTTAGTAATAATATGTGTTATTATTTTATTAATTGCTCTCATTCGTTCCATCAATTTAAATTGTTCATATTTGTGTTGGTTCCTGTTCATAATGCATGATTGATCATAATGATAGTTACACTGAACATTTTTTGTAAAGTTGTTTTTGCATTGATGATTGTATTTCATTGCGAGTAACAGGACCTTACACAAATGTTTAGAAGAAAACATGCAAGAGACATCCAATGCATGTTTAACAGTTTTTGGCAAAATATCATCTGGACCTTTAGTATTTGAGAAAGATCACTTTCTAAAACTACATACAGATAATTGGCAATAGCTTGCAAATACAGGTAGTTTGTACTCATTTTTCATATTCATGGCGGGTCATAGATCTGTTTATACATAACGTCCATAAAAATTGTTAGCTGTGTGTTACATATACATGTATGTGTTTCCTCATTAGCTAATTACTACCTAATTACTAAATTTGAAAACTTTAAAATCAACTGACAGTTCCAATACTAAGTTTCTTCAAAGAAAATGCACTCCTTTTTTTTTTTGGTGTGAACATTTTGAAAAATAACATTAAAAGAGTCATGGAAGCATTTATTTTATAACTAGGTATGTAATAATCCATATATATGAAAGAACAAAATTCAGTTGTCCCAGTTTGTTGAAACAGCTTGTATGCAGTAATATGACCTATACAATTATAAAAAGTAGTGGTTCTGGTATATATTCAGTTTTTGTAGAAATGCTGTTTTTTGTATGAGTTTAACCTTTTCAAATATTTAAATGTTGTTTTATACTGTTGCATGATTGATCACTGTTGCAAGTCGCATTATACAGATTTTGAAATGGTTTATTATTTTTGAAGATCTGCTCTGACATTTTACTGCAAGTAACCTAAGACAAAACTTGCAGAGTGTATAGTTACTCGCCAAGTACAGTATTTTTACTCATGCTTTATAGTCATTTTTAAAGCACTTGTTGATGCAGGTTAACTTACATGAAAATTTATCTATTTATCGATCAAATTTTTTTCAGCTAGCTCAAATGATTTGAAAGAAGACCATGAACAGCTTTCTTCAGAAACTATCCTCTCATCAATTTATTTTATAAAGTGACAATCTTGAACCCGCAGGTCTTTGAGAAACGAAGATTTGGTTTATTTTAAAATGGAGCACTTTCGTATGCATTTTGAAATTAAAACACTTTGCTTTAGTTTTAAAAAAAAAACTCGACACTAGAACTAAGTGCATTTACATAAAACCTAATATAATGTACGGTGTGTTTATGAAAAATGACTTTTTACCACATAAAAGCTTATATTTCCCGTTTTAATTTCTAGAACAGTGGATTGTAGTAACATATTAGTTATAAAATCTTTAGTATTTATTTTCATAGTCACTGTAGACTTCGGATTTCAATATCTGGTTTTTGTGCCTTACGGTGTTTAACGCTTTGTCGAAACCTTTTCATCAAGATAACAATTGTTAACTTTTTCCCCTTCACCAGTCATCATTACGTATTTTGTGGTGATAATCTGCACTGTAGTATATCATAAAGATGCAAAACAAAATATTCATAAAACATTATTTTTCGCACCTGAACATATTAAAATCCTGATAACTGAGTCGTTTGATATTTGTCAAAGATTCATCTTGGTGTCATGACTAAAGTATCCATTCAATTCTGGGGTTCGTCCTCAGTCGCGCTCCCATGGAACCCAAGAGTTCTTGGTAATTTTAAAGCTGATTTGATGCTCTTCACAATGGATCATTTAATCTGTTGATCAGCCTTTAAAAGAAACTTAAATTCTTTGTCAAATATTTTACTTTTCCCTGACTTCCATCAGTTAACACGGCGTAACGCAATCCGACATAGGGCCTCCATTGTTCAGTCAGACCTACCTGCGCTCAACTGTTAAAAATGTGTCACGACTGTGTCCTAAGATGAAGTGAAGAGGGAACATGATTCAGGGAAATCGGCTGTTGTCATAGCTGCTGAATGTACCAAAGAGAAGTGTTCGTTGGATCATGGAGGAAAATGTGGTTTTTATTCCTCCATGGTTGGATGTTTCTGCAACATGCTGTGGATCGTGAATTAGCTGGTTAGAGATCTGAAAAGCTGAAGAACACTGACTTCCTGTGGTCTCGAACAAATCCCCCAAAGCACAGTTTATTGTCGGTGGCAGCAAACAGACGATTAATATAGTCCCAGTATGCCTTCTTGGTAGTGTTTTTTTTTTTTACTTTATTTCTAATTCGCTTGTGTAATTCCCATGCAGAGACAGTATCAATGTCATAACTTATATGATATATGATTTGACAACGGTTAAATTTTTCTTGTCGGTTGGTGAACACAAAATCAATCTTCGTCCCATCACCCGTGGCGTACTGCGACTTTTGACGGTATTTCAAGTCACTGGTTTATCTTGATCGATTTTGGATGGACGAATAAAGTGTATTTGTGAGAATATTTTCAGCAAGGAGGGAAAAAAAGAGAAAAATATCGAATTGCCGGAGCGAGATCGCGCGCCGGCGACGAGCGAACGGTAGGAACTGCACTTTGCTGGTTCCGACTATAAAATAAACGCTTTATGGCCACCATTATATTGCCACCATCAAAATAATTATATACTCCCCACCAATATGACTCTTTTCAACCGATGAAGGGGTGCTTTTGCTCAAGGCGGATAATCTTGCTAGTATTTTGTGTAGGGACACGTTTTGTAGCCCAAACATGCCTATCTAAAGTAACTTTTAAATTGACTACGCGCGCGAAGCTGAAGCTGGGGGGTCCATTCTCGACAAACAGTACTTCTTATGGTGTTCCATATGTGCCATCCGGCGTCGCATTTTTCAGCCGGCGTCGCATTTTTCGACGGGCGTCGCATTTTTCGACCACCGTCGCATTTTCGGAAAACTTTTTGTGATTTTGTATTGCTGACAACTTCTTTCAACCAAGAAAAGTAAAATTTCTCTAAGTTATGGTGCGTGACATTTCTTTGCCAAGAGTAGTTTCATTTTAAATTATAGACCGTAATGCGATAAACGCTCCTTCGGGAAGCATGTCTGCAAGATGGCAAATACCATACCAACCACAATAGGCCTAGAATGAACAATAGGCCTACTATACTGGGTTTGATTTTTGTAGCAACTAGTAATCATCAGTACAGGGACATTTTTCACTCAAACAGCTTGCACAAGTAAAAAACCAAATTGAGCGAGGTGAACTTCCACGAGTAATCGGGTTCATTAAAGGGTTGTTAATTTATTTACATACAGTTAATCGACGCATACATGCTAATTTAGCTGTTTCCATAATCATTAAAAATATGT
>NW_019091388.1:1540563-1552383 GCF_001949145.1 Acanthaster planci | reverse complement strand
ATTTTGCTCAAGGCGGATAATCTTGCTAGTATTTTGTGTAGGGACACGTTTTGTAGCCCAAACATGCCTATCTAAAGTAACTTTTAAATTGACTACGCGCGCGAAGCTGAAGCTGGGGGGGGTCCATTCTCGACAAACAGTACTTCTTATGGTGTTCCATATGTGCCATCCGGCGTCGCATTTTTCAGCCGGCGTCGCATTTTTCGACCACCGTCGCATTTTCGGAAAACTTTTTGTGATTTTGTATTGCTGACAACTTCTTTCAACCAAGAAAAGTAAAATTTCTCTAAGTTATGGTACGTGACATTTCTTCGCCAAGAGTAGTTTCATTTTAAATTATAGACCGTAATGCGATAAACGCTCCTTCTGGAAGCATGTCTGCAAGATGGCAAATACCATACTAACCACAATAGGCCTAGAATGAACAATAGGCCTACTATACTGGGTTTGATTTTTGTAGCAACTAGTAATCATCAGTACAGGGACATTTTTCACTCAAACAGCTTGCACAAGTAAAAAACCAAATTGAGCGAGGTGAACTTCCACGAGTAATCGGGTTCATTAAAGGGTTGTTAATTTATTTACATACAGTTAATCGACGCATACATGCTAATTTAGCTGTTTCCATAATCATTAAAAATATGTACGCACACTTTTAGCATCCACGTCAACAACGTCAGGTCTGGCTGGACCAAGGTTGACCATTGGTGATTAATGGCTTATTCACAATGAAAGGCGACGCAAGTATGAAAATGCGACGCCCGTCGAAAAATGCGACGCCGGATGGCACATATGGAACACCATAACTTCTTATGGACTTCCTCGTTTCTGAACCTTATTTTCACTCTATTACTTTATTTTCTATTGCACTATTTTTTTCATATTGTGTTTATTCTTGTTCAGAATTATTTGGAACTGGATGATAAATTAAATCGAATTTGAACGGTAAAGTATGAGAGGATCCTGGTGAAGGACGCCCTCTATGTGTCGATAAGCTCTGCCTTTGAACGTACAGAGCATGCACGTGAGTACCGGCATAATGCATGTTGAATGCAGATGCTCCATGCATCATGCAATTGAGTGCGAAGTTTCCAGTTGCATATACTGTGACTAGCTGTAGACAAAGCAAAACCTCGGCTCTCGGGTTGTTTCACACACTGACACCAGTCACGTACGTGGTGCTAAGCCTACTAGCAGTCTGCTAAAAAAAATGGCCAACAGAGGCGACAACCATTGCGGTGAAACTGCCGAGGAGTTTCTGGCTGACATGGAGAAAAAGCTCGTGGGCGGAATGATTGGTATCGTGGTTGCCATTGGCATGGAGACTGGGCTTTTTGATGTCTTGATATCATTGGGTGGAGAACCCAAGACCAGCGTGGAGATTGCAGACGCTGGTAACTTCAAAGAAAGGTAAATCAGGCGAAAAATAATAATGCATTGCACTGCGGCATGCCTAATCTGACTAGGCCAGTTATGTTATTAAAAGTTAGTTTGGCCTAGCTTGCATGGCTAAGAATTACCAAACTTTGCCTAACTAGGGTCTATGTTTCCCCCAGAACTGTAAGCAGCATCCCGCATGCACTTTTCCATTCACTGATTGCACCAGTCACAAGACTTGAATCAAGCAGGCTCTGCTCAGAAACGATTTCCTGAACCAAATGGCTCTGTTCCTACAAAACAAACTCCATTTAAGCACTTAATATCTGTACTCTGATTGATTGAAAAAAAAATCCTCATCTTTTTTTTAAGGGGGTGGACCATACCCCCCCCCCAGATCCACCCTTGTGGTCGTGTGGATAACATGCACATCTTAAGATCACAAGAAATGCTCCCAGCTGAGTTGGATTCCAGCGATCGTCCCTTTCTTTTGTCCAAAAAAATTTAGAAATTTTTCTTTTGTTAATTTTAAATTGACTCCAACATTCCAAAGAATGATTCATTCCACCTGCAGATATGTCAGGGAGTGGTTAGGCGCAATGACAGCTGCTAGAGTGGTGAACTTTGACCCTGAGGAGGAGAAATACTGGCTGCCTGTCCATCGGTCAAACATCACAGAGCTGAGGGGCCTTGCCATGAGCGCTCCGATTCTCTGTGGGGGCTTCCTCCAAGTGGTGGGGTGCTTCCAAAAAGATGGCCCCCCAGGTAATTACTTACTAGCTGTATATTTGGACAAGGTGCATTGAAATTCGGGGAGTGACCCTGGAAATGACCAGGAATGCACTAAAAAAGTTTGTTTTAAATCATTAAATAAGAACGATTTTATAAAACTTGCGGACTTCTCGGATGAGATGTCATTACTGTGATGGCAACATACTGTCTTATATGAAATTTTGCCTTCAGTTCAGCAAAAAGCCAGTCTAAGTTGTGATAAATGGAGGATACACTAAAATATTATTTACTTATCAGGGCTCAAAATTAACAGGCGCTGGTAGCTAAAATGCACCTGTTTGTCTCAGAAATGTGCCCATAAATCGTAAAGACAGGTGCAAGTACTTGCGCCCATTTGATTCCATTATTGTAATGATAAATACATGTACCTGAACATTTTTACTGTTTGTTTCTACTTTTGTCATTGAAAATAGCGGAACTTTTTGACTTCACTTTGGATCAGCCTTGTCACAAAACAATAACACGGTACATTTTTTTTTAATGTTGTCACCGTGCACACGCCGAGTCTCGCATGCGATGCATGCACACACTTAAATGTGCACACGAATACCGACAGCCAGTGTCACAGTCTCGCTAAATGGTCTATACAGTGGCAGTGTCTGAATCCATATGGCTGGAATTTACACATGATTGTATGGAAACTGGCCACGACCACAACCTCCTAGACTCGTGCGTAAATTCAAGCCAAATGAGTGGATTCGGCTTAGACTTCAATTTCGCTGGTTCCAGTCATAGCTTGAACATGTGGTTTTGAAACATGCTCCAAAATAGCTGGAACCAGCGAAACCAAAGTCTCAGCCTAATCCATTCGTTTTGAAAATGCTCAATTGCTGCAGTTATAGTTCCCTTTTACATTTGTGTGCATATGCACGTTATAAAGGCACAGTGCCCGGCTGTTGGCGTCGCATCGCTAAGCACAAAAGCAACAGCAAGGACCAGGGCCTTTGCTTTTTTTTCTTGAACATGTGTCTTTAATATTGTATGGGAGCTACCTGCTCCCGCAAACTGACAAATTCAGCTATCTAGGGAGCAAGTACTTGCTCCGGTGATAATTAGTCCAATTTCGAGCCCTGCATATTAATATTGTACATGTATTTTAACATTTCGAATCATAGAAATGTTATCAATTAGCTATTCAACCAAGATAATAAGGTTACACATTGAAAATAGACATAAGTTGCTGTGATTACTTGGTATCATAAGTTTTTTCTTCTGTTCAATACATTTTGCATAGGTGGTCCTAAACTTGTACAAATGACTGTATGCCTACACTAACATGAGTTCTGCAAAGTAAGAACTAAAATTTTAAACCAGCTACAGCAGTACGCGTATCTGATGAAGTAAGATTGTTTTAACAAATTAAAGACCATGTAGATTTTATCCAATGATTTGTCTCCTTCCAAACACACCCCGTGCACTTAAGTTGTACTGGTCCAGTGATTGAAGTACCCATTTGCTGTTTACACCCCTCAGGAGTTCCGTTCAGCCAGTACCCCCGATTTGATGAGTTGATGACTGTTACACAAGGGCCCTGGTTCCACACGAAAATGATCCAAGAGTTTATTCCTTCCATGCCCCAGATACAGAAACAACTTGGTAAGTACTTGAAGCCTGGTTTTCAAATTGATGTCAAAAAATGCAAGCAGCATCACCAAACAGTCCCTGATAATATGCAATACTACTGAAACGCTTTATCACATCTAACGTAGACACAGACGATCGACAAAACTGGATCAAAACCAACTCTGCCGAGTGTCTGCATCTTGAGAGCACACACGCTGGCATGATTTTGTCTCTCATGCTCGTGCACCACCTGTTTTGGCCATTGTCTCTTTATGACTGACATTAAGTCAGGCAAAAACATTCTGAAGGCTTTTGATATGCGGTTCTGGAGAAGGGTACTACATCTCAGCAGGACTAAGACAAGAACAAGAACCAACAATTAGGTGAGAGCCAGTAAAGGAGTCTGAACACCAAGGTATCATGATGGTGGTCAAAGAAAGAAGGATCGCAAAGTACTGTTGCTTGAAGCAAAGATGTGAAAGTCTCGTGCATATAGTTTACAATTAACCGTTTGAGTTGAAGTGCACCCTCACTGGTGAAAGAAAGACAGGCTGGTGAGAAGTTTTCCAACCGGTTTCCTGGGCGCATTTGGCGCACACACGAAGTTCATCCATTGGAGCATAAATTTGTTACGCGTACTCAGCCTGCGCCGTGCCAAACGCTGATGCTGTGATTTCCTACCCAAGGACCGATGTTTTCATTTAAAAACATGCCCTCCTTTGTTCCTGCTCAGAGCGGATAGACGAGGAAAGACCTGATGGGAACAAAAGAGGAAGAAGAAGGCATGGTAACAGTGGATAGACAACATCAGAGAGTGAACTGCAGTTGGAATACAGGAAAGGACAATAGTGCGCTTCCAACTGTTTGCAACGCGTTGGCCAATCACAATGCGTGAAATCTGTCAACCCTTTCCAAACGTATTTGGGGGTCGACAGATTTTGCACATTGTGATTGGCCGATGCATTGCAAACTCTTGTAGGTGCACTATTGTGAAACACTCATACTGTGCAAGGATGCGCCAATGGCCAGAATTGGCTTGGGCCTAACGATGAAGTTATTAAGCCCCAGTCAACAACAAAATAGCTCACCAGCGATGAAATATTTCCAAGGGATGTTTCAGGTCAGCTTCAAGAAATGGTATAAAGACCTAAATAATACATTTGATGAGAAAAATGTTGGAGATTCATCCTTTTTTTGTGTGTGTTTTTGGTTGAATGATATTACACACTGTCTCTTCCATGACTGGCTGTGTTCTGACATCTTGTGTCATGTTGGTGATTGGTATGACTGCAACACAAACTCTGCATTCTGTCTTTAAGTTGAAAAGAAAATGAACAGAGCTTACTAAACTGCTCCAGAACACCAACGGCCATTGCCCATTTCAATACAGAGTTCATCTCCTTCCCCCTGTGAGAAAATCCTCTTACGGACATTGTTGTAGCTTTGTAGCATGGACTGGGTTTGTTCATATACCTCGGGCTACATTTTAGTGTACATGAAACAAAATCTTCCTGATGTCATAACCTGGAGCAGGACCAATGGCCATACATGTAGCTCTGCGCGAAAACAACAAATCACCAACAGTGCCCAAACTTCTGATCGGTAACCAGAACCAGTTATTGGCCACGACTGCCCCATCGCATCCTTGTCATGACTTGATGTAGGCATGGTACTGTACATACACCGTATATACAATCTGTATGTACTAATACTTGCTGGATAAGCCCCACTGACCCCCATCCTCCCCAACTAGTGACACAGGGAGGCTCAGGCTGCCATGTGCCTGAGTGACCACTCTGTTGGGGTTGGCTGAAGTAAATTAACTTGGTTTAAATCCCTGCTTAATCCTTTTTTACATTTAATGAAATAGACTGATTTAAATCTCATATAATTAAATCATGGTTTGTTTATTTATACATGTTTCCATTGAAATAGATAATTATATTGACAACCCCTTTATTTAAAACAAATTGGATACAAATCATTGCCATATGATTTGATTTTAAAAAGATTTGATTCCTTTTTGGATATCAAAAAATCAAACAATTACTAATCCTACACTTTACTGATATGTGTGCATTCAAATCCTGTGTGCCACGCCTTACACATGCATACATGTACGTATGTTCCTGTATGAACCAGCGCATATACATGTTATGTAGGTCCTCAGGGACTTTGTTGCCAGGTAACAAGGTGTCCTCTGAATCACACACAAGATCCAAAATTCATAAATTATGTGCATGTTGTTATGGTCACGGTGGATCGTGCGTGCTGTTGGTGTCAAACCTTTGCTCAACCTTTCAGTCACCATCAGAGAATGATATTGATTTCTTTTGTGTGATGCATTTCACTTGTAAAGACCTTTGATAGTTATTGGGTTTCCACATTGTTTGTGATGTGTTTTCATAAGTAAAGACCACTGATGTTTATTGAGTTATCACACTTGTAAATGGAAATTAAATAATCTAATAAATTTAGGCACACATGTTCCTTAGTTGGAAAAATCTAGAAGCAGGCTGACAGTCGGTGCAACTCCCAGGTTTGTTGGCCTTACATGTACACATAGTTTTTGAAGAACTTTAAGAATTCAAATTGCCCAAAGAAAATAAATCCTGATAAATCATCTTGCTCAAAGACACACAGAGGGTTGGTTGGAACTTACAACCTAAATAAATACCCCTATAAACATTCAGTGCAGAGCACTAGGGAACAGCACATTTAACAACCAAAGTTACAACCCTGGAGCAAAGTTATTATCAGGCATGGTGTGATAAGCAGTTCTCTCCCATGAAAATTGGTCTTATCAAGTATGCCCTATCATCACCTGAATCAAAGTGAATGTTGTTATGAGGCAGAATTGAGCTGAGTTTCTGTGGGAAGTGATTAAAACCAGTGGGGATGTTTTACATGTTTAATTGGCAACTTGCTGGCTTGCGAAGCAATCAGTCTGAGCTTTGTGCCTAGGAACGTACCGCAAATTGACTCAATTCTGAAATTACTTTCTCCTTGAAGTACATTTTAGTTTTCCTCTCCTTCAGATGAGGGAATAGAAGTTCTTGATGCTGGCTGTGGGGCAGGCCTGTCCACCAGGATCTTGGCCGGTCACTTCCCCAAGAGTAGGTTCTGCGGTGTCGACCTGTCAGAGTCTGCAATCCTGGAGGTGAAAGAAACAGCCAAGGAGACAGGCCTCACCAATGTTGAATTCCTGGCTAGCGACATATCGCGATTGCCCACCGACTGGACGGAGAGGTTCCACTTTGTATTCATCAGTTTTGTCCTGCACGACTTATCCTACCCTGCTCAGGTTCTCCTCGAGATGTACAGGGTACTCCGACCAGGTGGCACCCTTTCCATCATCGAGGTCAACAGCCACTCCAAGCTGAAGGATAACCTGGCCTTTGAGGATCGCGACAGGATCTGTCTGGACTACACCTACAGCGTGCTGAACTGTCTCCCAACCTCCCTGGTGCAAGGGGATGGGGCGGGGCTAGGAGCTTTCTTGGGGAGGGAGGAGGCCCAGAAGATGCTGGAAACGGCCAACTTTGAAGTTGTTGCCATCACTGAAATAGCTACTGAGTCAATGCATATCATGTGCAAGAAACCTTGAAGATCAGATCCCTTTTTGAAGTCATATTCATTCAGCGTAATTCAACTGCAAGACCCCGTCTTGTAAAAAATGAAACTTTTAGAAGTGAGAACTGATTATCTCCCATTAGCCTTCATCTCCAACTCTCAAGGCAGCGTAGAGATACTGTGGGCTGTTGAGTCATTCAAGATTTATATATTTTGGTTTAAATCCTAATATGCTTAACTGAAATTGTGCGCCAATGGCAATCATTAGTGGCAAATGATAACCCAAGAGAATGAAATTATGGTTGGACATCAGACATTTTCTAACCGTTTTCCTTATTTGTCCACACAAATGGGGAGGCTAGACATGGATAATGTCCGAGCATGCTTGGCTTTTAAGTTCACCCTCGTGACTTGCATTTCAAACTATCATGCATATTGAAATTGTACATATTTGGCTTTGTTTAACTTTCAGGGGTGAGATTTCTCAGCTTTACAGCTGATTTCAGCTTGATTTTGCATTGGAGTTCAGCTTTTTTTCCTCACTGGCTGTGTACAAAAGAAAAGGAGATTTTCACAGTTCAGCTTTTTATGCCTTTTTTCAACTGTTTTCAGCTATTTTTATCATTGGTCAATCTCGCCACTGAACTTTGCTTTGTTTGCCATATAAGGAAAAAACTATACTCTGTAAATGCTGCACCTGTTTGTGCCATTAGTGTGCCTACCTGAATACAAGTAGGTACCATAGATATCTTCTTAGCTTGTCAACCTGAAATGTGCCCATGTTTGGGTTGAAATACCAACTCAACATTGATAATCTGTTGTAAAAATCTTGCTCTTACGTATATTAATCAGGGTATTCTTTGAAAGTTTTTTCCAGGCTTTGTAAAAATTGGAATCATTGGACAGTAGTTTGCAGTGTACCTGCTCCATAGAGTACCAAAGTGTGATGTCACTGTGAACCAGAAAGTGTAGTGTAAACGAATGGAGTATGCTCGTGTATTGGTTCACTCACTGGTTCTCACCGTAATGCCTTTTACACTCATAATTGTGCGCATGGCGTATTCACTTTGGTACTCCATATCATTGTGCAATTTCTGGCGTTAGGATTCGTTTTTTCCATGTATGTACATGTCAGCACTGTCCAAGCCTTAATTGTCTTAATTCATTTTTCAGGAATTGTACTTGGCAATAGTGTAATTATTTTATCCTGCTCTTAACTCTGCATGTATGATTCTGTCGTTGTATCCTGCAATTTGCTTTGGCTCAGAATGATTACAGGACAGTGGGTGACAAAAACACATGTCCCCTCACCATTGAGAATCGCATATTTGTTGCTATGTGATGACAGGATTTTTTAAAAGTCAAAATCATTTTTGTATACACTGACAATATGCCATATGTTCATTGAATTTTGCAAAGTATTCGCATTTGGTAAGTTCATCACTGAGGCTGAAACAATGGGGGGGGTACCGGTAATCAGTATTCTATATTTGATAATTCATTCCACTTATCCTAGTGAAATGAGAAGGACTATCGTGAATAGTTGGGAGCCTTGTCAGATTGATGTGGTACTTATGTTTCAATGTTATGGGCACCACACTGTGGCTGCATGCTTTGTGTTCAAACTCCAAATTGTTTTGCTGTTTTAGGGGAAGTGACTAGAGCTGTAACATAATGGCGTCAGGCTTTGCTGACCTGTGCACTTTCCTACGGCAGTGAGATGGGACTTGATTCAATAAGGCCCCATAAGAAAGCACACATGTAAACAAAGTGCGACGTCATTGTACTTTATGTTGGGCCATGACCGGATTTGGTGAGAAATTTGTCAGAAAAATATGCTTTGTCAGAAAAAAAGCACACTGAGAAATATTTCAAAACTTCAAAAAAGGAAATGGGAAGGGAGAAATGAAAAGTGAAAAGTTTCTTTTAACCAGACTTCCGCCAATCTATGTATTATTATTACTACTGGTTTATTAAAAACTGGCAACAGCAGCCTTAGGGCTGAATTATAGCACATCCTTACAATAAAGGCAACATTGAGATGAACAAAGTGAGACAATATGTAAGCAAATACATCAATACGCACATAACGATACACACAAAATACAGAATAAAGACATAAGATTGCAATTGTGTTATGACTTGGTACCAGCCCATATTAGGAAATCCAAAGATAAAATCTTTGTATAATAAAACTTACACATATGTATATTAAATACACGAGAATTTTTTTTTAAATCAATTTTTTTATTTATTTACTTTTAAGGTGTGTAAATGCAAAGGATTGTTGATAGGCACTAGTGTGTGAATTTGGCCATAACAAGTAGAAATGAGACAAACGGATTGTTATAAGATGTACATGTAACAGTGAAGTGTTGAATTTCCACTTGTATTGCTTTATACCTGAAATATGTAAAACTCACTTCTCTTTTCAGTTGTAAGAATTCTCTTTATGCGTTTAAGTAACACAGTGGCAGCTGCATGTTAAGCACCAGCAGTAAAAAAGAACTTTTTTCATTCCTGTTGCACACATGCGATATTATTTTTAATAAGTGCTTTAATACATTATTTAAGTTTTATTGCTTTAGAAAAAATTTAAAGCTTATTTAAAATTTCTTATTTTTTCATTTATTCCTGTTTGTGTAATATTATACCAAAAGAAAAAGGTCTCTTATATTTTTGTAGAATGCTGTTTAACTATTATAAATTCCGTTTTTAGTGCTTTACAAAATATGTAAAGCTCAATTTCAATTTCCAATCATTAGTATTCTTTTATTTTTGTACTAAGTAAAACAGTAGCAGCTGCATGCCAAATAGAAAAATTTTTCATGTTTTTATTACGTTTGTAGAACAGATCCTACCCAAATTTAAATGCCACTATTTTACTCAATGAAACAAAAAAGAACAAAACATATAAAGAGACGACAAAGCTTAACTAAAATAAAAAATCAATTCAAACTAAAGAAACATTGTGTTGGTCAGGGTTTAACCAGCGTCAGAACACTGAGAGCCAATTTCACTTAGAATTAGAAAACAGGGTGTCCAAGTTGCTGAAATTCATTTCATGTATTTATATATTGCACTTTTATTCATTTTTGTGAAAACCTACACATTGTCCAAAGGAAGAAACCTTGCCTATTGACAGTACATGTACATTGTTTCCTTCAAATATGCTTCCGATGTTAATGTAGTTATTTGACTGTAACGGAACTATTGGTAAAAGGTGTTTCAATAAAAATGACTTCCGTACTTTGCCAAAGTAGCTTCAAAAGCATTGCAGGGATTCAGACCTGTACGTCATTTGTCTCAGAGGGGAACCACAAGAGTTGAGTGACTGCAGTGTTGGCGAGTCCACAGTCAATAACAGGTCATTGCAAGTCCATCATTGGTCATCCCGTCTTAAGCCAAGTCACAAACTTTTCAATGAACAGTGACTGAAGCATTTCTTAGTCATTGTTCCCCCCCCCGTCACATCCTCAGTGGTTGTATTTACAATTTTGGTCTTGTGAGAGGGTTTGACTGGACTTGTGAAGGGATTTGTGAAAGCTAGGGCTTGTGATGGACTTGACAACACTAGGTACCCGCTTTGAGCAGAAGCACCCCGTCATCAGTTGAAAAGAGCCCCATTGGTCCGGAGTGTTTAATTGTTGATAGCGATGTGAGAGTAACACATGCATTTCCTAGTCATTTGCGAACCAGCGATGATCAGTTCCCATCAAAGGAGCCTCCGTTGCTGAGAAAATAGCACCCCCTCTTGGTCAAGCTCGAGGCCCACACTGTTCTTAAAATCAAATCATTTTTGAGGGGGTTCTCGGCCCCATCTACCCTTAATTGCCCCCAACCCCCATTTTACCCCATGTGTTTACTTTCAGATGAGACTTCTTAGTTCTTAGTTGTTCAGACCTGAAAAAAGACAGCCTTTAGGTCATTGATTGGCCATTGTGATTGTCACAATTTGCACTCACTGGTGTAGTACTTTGGTTTAATAGTTCATAAATTTGTTTGGCTTAATAAATCAGATACTATTTGATCCCCCCATTTTTCCTTTCTCTGACTTACTCCTCCCCTAACAGATTGTAAAATTAAAACAGTCAGCAGCTGTGTTCTCTGAGTCTATTTTCAACTTCCTTTTGGATTGTAAAATTAAAACAGTCAGCAGCTGTGTTCTCTGAGTCTATTTTCAACTTCCTTTTGAAAAGGTCCGTTGTACGAAGGGGTCTAACAGACATCAGCGATCAGTGTTTGTAATAATACATTTTTAAGCTGTGAAAAACTGAGAAATAGTATGTTCTCCTTCTTGAGGGGAATTCTGGTTGTTTGCTCTGTTTGAGGGGTAATTGGGACATATTCATGGGACCTCCTAGCACTGAATATATATGGTTTCACTTGTTGAAACTCCACAACTGTGTGGGCCAATCAGAAATGTAGTGTTTCCTTCTCCCGGTGGTTCAGTGATAGGAACTTAAAAGTAGCCCGTTGAGCGGAACCATGTCAAAGCCATCAAAACTCCAGTAA
>NW_019091388.1:1509719-1540434 GCF_001949145.1 Acanthaster planci | reverse complement strand
GTTGGGGAGATGTTAATTATATATAACAGGTTTTGCCCTTACCCAACCTATATCAATAAGCACTGAAATGAACTCGTTGGTTGAAGCCACATAGATCACGGAACCTACATGAACATGTGTCGACTCATCATCAAATCTGTGGAGCCATTTGGACATTATAATTATTCTCACAAAGAGTCAACCACCGCACAGGGTATGGGAAAGGAAAGTTTGTTTTTCTATCCAATGAAACCAAAACACCTTTTGAGGTCACACATGATAAACAGTGGGAATACACTACAGTGTGGCATTGCTTTTTGTATAACTTTGAAGTGCATTTCTTCACAAGTACAGATCTTAATTAATGGTTTTAATATTCTTTCTGACAAATACCTTTTAATAAAAAGTGTATGGATTATCAAACAGGAGGGGAATATTAAGCACCCCAGCCAACAGATTTCATATATTAAGTGGTCAGAAAGAGAGGTTTTGATTTTGTTCTATTTTCAAATTTCAAAAAGCAGCATTTTTTTACATGAACCTAACGAGAGGAAAGGGCCCATCAAGATGGCAGTTGTGAAAGCTTTCCTATACAGCAAGCCAACCAAAACCAGACCAGAATTGACCACAAAGAACCAAGAGTGGGGGGGTTGCTGTCAAAATTAGGTGCCCCCCTCACAACTTTTGCTGCCTACGATTGTTGACGGCAAACAAATCAATCTCACGTGACCAGTCCATACATTGTAGTTGGCGTCATGTTTGAGCTAATGTGCACATGCAAACAACAGTATATCAGTCATGTGGGAGGAGTGAGTTTCCCGTCACCTAGCATCTGAAAACTCTCCCATTGAGTTGAAAATTGCCATAGAAATCAAATATTCCAAAGTGATGTTGGTGCCCCCCCCCAAAAAACTACACCCTCATGGTCTGGAATGCCCACTGAGCCCTGCCTTGCTATTCACTGTACATTCCAAAAGCTAATCTTTAACCAGATACACACAATTTCCACCAGCGTAATTTACACGTGACAGCCAGGTTTGCTCCAGTGTACTGCAGACTATACAAAAACTGACAGGATCAATGGTTTCTGTGGCAGAATCAGAAATTAGATTTTAAATTTCCCTTTTTTTATAAAGGGGTAGCTCCCCTCGAGACAGTCATTAACTATTGTTTAGTGTCCCTTGTATTTCTTGGTATTGTGGCCCGTTAGTTTACTTGGGCCCAAGCTCCCCCTTTTGACTTTTGCCACATATGCAAGCCACATTAGTTAGTGTTCCAATGGCAGAGAGTTTGGCCCTCTTGCTTTTGGTTGTTTCCTGTCCTGAGTGTAACATCGAGTCAGTGATCTTTGCTGGAGG
The DNA here is from genome assembly GCF_001949145.1 of Acanthaster planci. The sequence goes on along the minus strand of NW_019091388.1, from coordinate 1,539,097 downwards.
TTCACTTCAAGTGTCTGTGGTCTGAGTTCTGCCACAATGTGTATATTCTTCAACACTGCATATCAGAGTGCAGTTTCTATTCCACTTACTCAAATTAAATGATACCTTAGCCCAGCACAATAACACAAAAGGCAGAGTGTTTTCTTTTCGTATCAATATTGATTCATTTGCTTTTCATACAGTCTGTACTTTGAACACAACCACTCTTTATTATTTGCTTTGATTCCACATGTTCAATCAACATTCTTCTATGCTATTGCCAGCAAGAATATTTATCTGAAATTTGTTATCATGCTCAAGATAACATCTGGTGGAATTTCATTCCATTTGTCACACTTAATAGCTAAAACACAGTTAATAGCTCAAAACACCATAAATAACAAATTCTAAAGAAACACCAAATAACATGCTGCCTAAACATTAAATTAATCAGTCTTATTTCACTTTTTAGAAGAAAACCAGCGAAAAAACTTTCTTGTTCCAGAAAGTGGACTCATTGAATGTGTCAGCTTAGGGGAACTGGCACATGGCGCCCCTCGATCTCGTCTAGAACTTCTAGGCATTGATGAAGTAGATGATTGAGACAATGCAAATATCCTCATCATTTGTTTCCGGAACTCATCACTACAGCCGTCATAAACAAGACTGTAAATTCCCCTCATGACACTAGGACCCTTATCCCGAGAAAGCTGCCAATAAACCGGTATTACATTTTTACGATTGGATTCTATGGAGTTATTCAGACTGCAATGCATGTGTCGCTCAAACATTGAGCATTTTAAGGATCGAGGAGTGACAAACAAGAAGACTTTGCGACAATTCTGAATGGCCTTGATCATCTCCCTCAGCATGTAATTTCCCCCAGTTTTATCCCGACTGTACTGATACCCATTTAAACTCAGTTCTCTCTCTAGCAAGTTATAGATACATTCTGATTCCTGCTCATCATCCGGATGGCATATTATCATAAAATCGTACAAATAATGAGTGCTCGAAGGATGACCAGCAGTGTGTCCTGAATCATCCAAAGTACTGTGCGGTGTTGCAGTGCTCTCTGACGACTCCAGACTTTGAGAAAGCTCCGGCTGATCGGATTCAGAAGCTGATGCTCTGTCCGGCAATGCTTTCTGGTGGGGGCTCCTTGGAGGAGAGTCGACGGAGTCTTGGGGCATCATACCGGGAGAGCANAGTGATGGATGTGCTAGGACGCCCCTTTGGCAGCTCACTGACATCACTTGAGCACCCTGGTTCAGTACAAACACCCTGATCAACATCCCTTATCAGCTCCTTGTAGGTGGCCAGAGGACGCGGAAGGTCCGAACACCCACCAGCCTCTACACTTCTGGCCTGCTCAGTGTCACAGGACCTCCCGGGTGTAGAAATCTTGGTGCCATTTGCCCTGCTGAGATTAAGAGGCTTCCCCCCACTCTGAGAGTTGGTAGGCCCTGCCATCCCGAGACGCAGCGGTGCGGCAGCACTATATGATGGCAGCACACTGTAGTTGCCCAACATGACCATCCTCTCGAAGTTTCTGCATTGAAGAAAGTCAATTGGGAATAGGAAAATGAGAAAGGCACAACATTCTCCTCCAAATACAGTGTACAGTGAGATTTTGTAAATGGTACCTTTAGGTTGATTCAGATATGCGCAAAATAAAAGGAAAATGAGTGTTCCAATCTTTTCGTGAGCAAACTGTGCCCCAAGAAAGTTAAGGAAATCCTTGAATTAGTATGAGGACTACCTACATGTACATCTCACAATCCAGAGGAGAAATTTCAGCAGAAGATGACTACCACTCGACTAAAATCTCTGAAACCTGTGCTGGACATGTGAGTGGGGTGTATATTTGATTATCTGGGAAAAAATTTCTGTCTTTACAGTAAGACAACTGAGGAGGCATTTGTTTCTCACAAATAAAAGTCAAAATATGTAATGTTGAAATTTAACCCCCAAAAGGGAAATGTAAAATGGGAGGGGGGGCAGGAAAAGAGAACCGGGTTGGAAAGAGAAATGGTTTTTTTTTACTTGGCTTAAAAAGTACCATCTCATAAACCTGATTCCAACAAACATACTTGGGGGTTAAATTACTGATTTAATAATTAAACTTTCCATGCAAAAAATCACAAACTTGAATCTTAGAGCATTGCACATCAAGGGCTGGGGATCTATGCAGCACACAACATACTGTTCTTTTCTTCACAAAACTCAAGGTCATTTACCTGTACATACAACTGGACACAGTTAAAAGCAACTATGACTAATATGAGCTTCCTCACATGCCTCAGTTACAAGTATCCAATTAGTTTTGCATAAATTAGTACCCTCGCACACTGGTCAGCCAAGTTTGTACCCACAGGCCCACTACTGCGCCATAGCATGCATAGCCGAGGTGTGGCTGACAGGAGTTGAGATATACCAAAGACGAATAGTACTATTCACCACTGCAGGCCAAAGATCTGGCAGCAGAGCAGCACTCTCTGACTGTGAATACCCTTACTAGTCTGGGGCTCTTCGCTTTACCTCTCGCCGAGTTCCAAGAAGTGAACAAGGAGCCCCATGGCTAATTAGTTCTTGGCTAGTGCCTACAAATAGTCAAAGTAAGCTAGTGGACTAAGTTAACCCCTTCGCTACGGATGACGGTAAGAGCCGCCATAAAAATTGAGATCCTCAGCCCGCTTTTCAGCTATTATTCTTGGCCCACGCTCGAGCAAACACGGTGAAAGAAGGCATACCCTGCCTGTTGTATATATGGTGATTGGCCTTTGTGTATTGCCAAGAAATGAAAAGGCCGAATTTGCATCATAATCACCAGCTTCACAATAGTCCCCACTTTGAAAAGAGGCAACGGGAATGTGGAAGCGTGAGTAGGGCCGCATACCACCGAACAATAAGCCTTTTCACTGTGTAATTCGAAGCATGAAGAGCACGCAGGGCCACAAACCGAGAATTTGTGGTTTGGCAGGTGGCCTTCATGGCCAAGCGAGGCTGGAATTCTCTGAGTTGGCTTTCAGAAAAAAGTTCCAGTTGTCAAGGGGTTAAGTAATTGTCACTTGACATGCCTGACCATGTCGTACGTATCCAAACATGCCGAATGTTAAAAAGGCGACTTGAAGTTGTTGAGTCCTAGTAACTCTGACCATGGAGGAAGGATAAAGACAACGCTAAAAAAAAAAGGATAGAAAACTTACTAAGACTTAACCTAAAATGATCTATGCCTGTTCTTACCGACTGCTGATGCTGCATGGAGGCCTCCCATCTGGCGGACGGAATCCAATTGCAACTCCCAGTTTTAGGATAATCAAGAAAGCTCAGCAAATGGGCACGTTGTTCTGAGCCCATATCAGTGATGTCTTTCATACTGTCATGTCGTGGTAAGTATTGAAGTAGTACAGAAGGTCAAAACTGAAAGCAGCACGACAGCCAGCGCTTTGGTCTTCGGCACTGCACGTAACTGTACTACATTGGTATCCAAAATGTCTTCGCCATGCTGCAGTACAGTGCACAGTACCGTGACGTCACACTCTAATTTTAGAACAAGGGCACTTCCCGACTTTCGATATCAACTTGAGTTTTAATATACGATTCATGCAGACTANCTAAAAGATTTTGAAAAGACAAATAATTTGAAAGGGGTCCGAACAATGCGCTGGAGAAATAGTCCAAAAATACGTAAGCAGCGAGAAAGTCCCAGAAAGGTTCATCGGTAGAGGGCGCCATTGATCTAACAAACGTCGCTGCATTTCATTGAATACTTTCTGTCAAAGCTACTAATACGTGGGGCATTATCATCCTCACTGCATACATTTTTCGAGTTTTTCGTTTTGATTCTAAACATTTTTTAATTATCATTGTCGTTGTGTCCAGTATTTCTTCCCTTTTTATTCTACTTTGTATTTATTTTTACCTTAGAGTGAGTTCATATTGTTATATATCGTGTCATTGATAAATAAAATATAACCGTTTCCCACTTTTTCATACTCTTGTTCTGCACAGTGCAACAGCGCTCCGCGGCGTCGCACACACGTTGACTGCTCTGGTAAAATAATCTGGGGTACGGTACCTTTAGAGAACTACTACGGGGCACCCCCCCCCTCATGGATGTTTGTGGCCCGGGTTTTCCTCGCATATAAAAAGAGCACCTTCAGTACATTTATAAAGGCACAAAAAGTCACGTAGTTGCTTTCTACGGTGCAGGATTAACACCACTGGTGTTATTTTGCAAAAGTGTAGATTTAGTCAAAAGTCAGTGGTGTAACTCAGTGGGGTACATTTTTCATGGGGAAACTGGGGGGCCTTCACTAATTTCTGGAGGTAATTCACTTGCTGTGTTTGGTTTATACAGTGAAAACAGTAAACCAGACAGATTTCCCTCTCCAAGTTCTGAGCAGGGGGGGGGGCACACGGGGAGCACAGGCCTCAAATAGGGGGTGCCCCCTTTAGTTACGTCACTGAATTTGGAGTGCATTAGTTTTATTCTTGGGTGAAATCCCGGGATGCATGTCATCTCCGTCTTGGGATCACATGAGATCACAGGGAAAATGTTTTCATGATGTATCTATGGAAGTAAGAAAACCATTGTGCTTGTTTGACATAGCATGTCAGCAAAATGACAGCTTTTGCCAACTCACAAACCAGTAATGGTGGACACGTAGTCAATTCCGAGGTACTTGTACTTTCGAACTAATCTGGAAAGGAAGAACTGGTTATTGCATAGACAAGAGTTAAATTGGGATACTTGATGGCAATGACCTTCATAAAAATTGGTTTTTTAAAACTGAAACTTTAGATATCACCGATGATTTTTCTTGGGGGGGTCTTTTTCAAATATATTTGTAGTTACCGCGAAGACTCCAACCGCGAAGTACAAATAAAAATTTAGGTTCCCCAATCCCCATTGTGTAGGGACCCCGCTCATTGGATATAAGTTGCAAGAGTTTCATTGGCTATCACTGATATTATTTCACTGTGAATTTTCTCTGTATGATTTTCTTCAGTTTTTATTTCAATGGAGGTGTTTTAGATATAAATTTTCAACCAAAGGATACAATGTAACTTTGCGTATCTGTAGGGCGCCGCGCGCGCTGCGAGTTTGTCTAAGCTAACGGGTGCTCAGCGGTGACGAAATCTCAGTACGATGACGTCATCCTTCAACATGGCCGTCCCTTGCGCGTAGGATGTTGTTGGCAAAGCGGGCATAATCGTTACTTCCTGAATTTACCCAGTTTCTGTCAGTCTGAGACTTTTTAATCAGGCCAGACATTCTTATTGGAAGGTAAGTTCTATATGCATGCAACTTTTCGCCTTATTTTCGCATGGCTGACATGGTGTGAACCTGAAGATCGATGGGTTCATCTGCATGCTGCACCCACTTTTTTCCAGATAGGCCTAAGCTTCGTAAGGTCTGAACGCCTTGGATGTGTGTACGTGTACACAGATCAAAGGTAATTTCCGGACAAAGCTTTTTTATCCAGGTGTTGGATGGAATAGATTTCAAGTTTTGGTTTTCTATTCAGTGAAGGCTGTAGCATATTAGATGTCATGTGTTTTTGTTTGGTCTGACGTTTTTCAGCTGCATGCTAAATAATGAATATACCCTAGCCTTTCTCTGGCATGTCTGGGCCTAGGCCAAAACTAATGGGCCTAGGCCTAGTTAGGGCATGTAGGGCTTGAGATTGGGCTAATTTTGTCGTGCTAATTGTCAGCATGAGCAGATGGGCCTAACGTTAGGCCAATTGTCCTACTTTGCTTGAAATCTGTACTTTGACTACTTGGCCTAAACCTTTTGACATTTGCAATATTACTATTTTGCCTAATTATACTTTAAAAGGACCGGAATGGGCTACTGCGCGCATGCAGTCAGAAAATAATTTTTCCACATTTTAATATAAAAAATAAATTTTTATTTTCAATTTATTTCCTTGATCCACCCACCCACTATTTCAAAAAAAAGTTCGAAATTTAAGAAGCATTGAAAATTTTGAGTGGTTCCTTAGCAGTTTTCAGGTACATCTATCTACAAGGAGCTAGCAATCGAATTTGGGTCAGGAACAGCTTAGATAGCAAGATTGAGGTTTAGATTGTGATTGTGAGTACATTTGACTGCTGAGTGATAAAAGTGCACCGTGATTTGCCGAATGGCCATTGTCTGGCTTGAGTTTGCAGTGGCCAGTCAGCATGGCAGATGCGCGCGGTAGCCTCACACATGCCACCGTACATGGGCGGATATGGACTACCTTTGGTAATTTTGTCTATGGTGTCATGAGTTCATGGTTTATCACTAAGCACTGTGTTTTCACAGTTTTTCAAGAAAAATTGTCCGAGTATTATTATATTTGATGGCTCGTCTGACGTGCCTCTCAATTCTAACTAAAAAAATAATACGTTCAAGCACAAATAAAGTGTGGTTGGGGGTTCTTTTGTGTAAGTGTTCAGTTACATACTTGTGAACTCTATACTTGACAAATTGATTTTGTTGGGGCTGAGGTTAATTTCATTCATGTAAGCCCAACCTTCTGTTTTCATTCTTTTATATCAAAATTTATAATTAATATATCAAAATTATACACATTATTTTTATGTTGAAAGCATGATACGTGTAGCTTCAAATTCATTTTTTTGGGAGGGGGTCGGTGGTAGACCTTGTGCACTTACCTGTGCAGAATGTTTTGCAGAAGTTGTCTTTAGCATGAAATTGTTGATAAGTTTGTTCATAATTGTGTATTGACAGAGGCAATAGCTAATTTAGAATACCTTTTCCCCTCAATTCCTCAAAAACTGGTTCATTCTGTTAAACTTGCACTTTGTGACTTTCCAAACTTCATATTACATGTATGTGCCAAGTTTCCATTTAGCAAAGAGACACATCTACCAGTATTACACGTAATCATGCATTGAAGAATCTAACTATTGCTAAATATTCTGTTCCAGTGTTAACTTCAGTTTCCTTTAGTTATCAGAGCAAATTACAATGACTTTATAGAGAGATCACTTTTCTAACGGTTGCAACCACACTTTGTCACAAAAAAATGAAAAAAAGAAGATCTGCAGCACCTGCCAATTAAGAAATGGTTGCTTTGAATTTGTTTACCAAGTTGTTTACAGTGTTAACGTTTTTGTAAACAAAACAAATTGAATATGACTTCTCACTGGAACATAGCATTTGGTTACTTTTTGGCAAAACATGTAGGGATATTTTCTTGTCATGTACAATACATATGTTATGAATTTAAACGAATCTTTTATTATTCATAATCAAACTGAAGATTAGACGAGTTGTCATGGCAACGGTAACAAAAAACAAATGAGCCAACTTCGGCGTCGTTGTTACAACTGTGAATGTCGCCCCTTGGATGTACATGTGCGGTACCTATCAAAGAAAGAAGATTTAAGAAATGCAGTACAAAGTTGAAGAGTTATTAGCAATTTAAAATGTTTACATGTTCGTTTTACCTGAAGCAACGAGCCTCTGTGATACCACAATTAACCAACTTTTCATTCAGAAATTGAACCGGAAAATGGCTTTTCACAAAATGCAAATGAGTGTATCTCCGTGCCCCTTGACCCATTTTGTTCAGTTTGGTGCCAGACGACTCAGAATTACATGACTGGTAAGACTGACTCACAATAAAATGAAAATATCTGCTTTGAAAATACCCATTTCTGTCCCTTATATTTATGGGAAAGAGTTCCATATACAGATGCCACTCGACGCCCTTTGCACAAACCTCATGAGACTGGTCTGAAAATTTCGAAGTGTTTTCTGTGTAAATACATCGGCTTTTCCCTCCTAAATTGAACTTTTCTGGACACGTTTTTGCTTTCTGATGGGCAATAGGTCACTGTAAGGAGTAATTACTGGCGTCCGTATATGGAACTCTTACCCATTTATCAGTTATGGGGCAGCGTTGACATTCAGAGTTTCACAAAAATATGGGTAGCAACCACACTGCACCGATGAAAACAACTGCAACGAGCACATGCATACGTACAGATCAAAGAAAGAACCCGATCCTCGGACTGGCTGGTGCGTGCGTACGTCACCAAGGTGACTGTTTTCACCGGTGCAGTACCTGTAATTTTGCGAGAATCCCGGATGTCCACGCTGCTTCCTAAGGTTTGGATAACAAACAGCAATGCAAGCATTTTAGGGAGTCCAACTATAGGGAGTGAACCAGGCAGAAATCAATTTCTAATTTTCTTCAAAATATTTAAGTAGCCTAACCTTAACCTACCCACTCATTAAATCACAGAGACCTAAAAGGAATACATGTACTGGTACGGTATTTTCCAAATAAGTTTTCAAAATTTGTTAGCCTAAAAAGAAATTAGTGTCCATTGTGTTTTCGGCAATAGGCCTAGTCACTTTTGGCTGAAAAATGAATATGATTGGTCAGTGTTACATGAATGAAGTTCAAGTCCTTCATAATCTAGCTCATTATAATGCATTGTCTTGCTCCAAGAAAAAAAACTGGTTTGCTTTGAAGTAATTTCCCAGATTTTCTTTTTCTGGTGGGCTGTTACAATTTTAGGTTCACAACTATCTTTATCCTAAATGCCGAAATAATGTAACACTATGAGAAGAGCATGGCTTGAACTAGAGTATGTAGTAAAATGGAAACAGATTGTTTTGCAGGCACACTTTTTCCATAGGGTTAAACCACGTAGCTCTATGGTTAAAGTACATACATGTACATGCAACTGTAAAATGCCTTGCTTGTTTGTCATCCAAACCCACAATGCATTGCAAATGTCAAAAAAGTTTATTTCCAGCAACTTCCTCCCCTAAATGACTTGGCAATGCTTAAGCTGTGCAATCCATGTAGCATAAGGGAACATTTTCAAGGCTGCAAAGGTACAGTTGTGCTCAAAATTATTCATACCCTTTGGAAAATAACATACTTTTCTAAATTAGTATTACCGAAAATGGGTCACTTGGGAGACATTCCCATAAAAACGTGCCCAAAATTGTTCAAACTTTACCATCCCATAATTCAATATTCCCTAATCCTGGCCATCACTCTGGTCTTCAGCCCCGTCCACAGATTCTCTATTGGATTTAAGTCAGGACCTTGACTTGGCCATTCCAGTACATGGACACCATTTTCCTTGAATCACTGCTTTACTACCTTGACAGTGTGCTTGGGGTCATTGTCCTGCTGGTAAGTCCAATTCAGGTCCAAGCTGGAGTTTCTCAGCAGACGCTTTCACATTGTTATCAAGGATCTTGATATAATCCTCCTTTTTCACGATGCGCTATATTTAATGAGGTTCCTGGTGCCTCTAGCAGAGAAGCAACCCCATAGCATTATGTTGCCACCACCATGCTTTACGGTTAGGACTGTGTTCTTCGGCTTGTGCTTCCCCTTGCTTCTTCCAGACGAAGGCAATATCCATGTGGCCAAACAACTCCATCTTTGTCTCATCAGACCACAGGACCGATGAGGTAGGATCTTGATTCAGATGCGCTCCAGCAAATGCCAGATGAGCCTCCTTATGTTTCTTCCTGAGTAGTAGTGTCTTCCTGGGCCTGTGTCCTTGGACATGTTGGAGACCTCCTTTATGCAGTTCTTGCTGGACGGTTTCCCATGACACTTTCATCCCTTCCTTGTCGAGGGTATCAAGTTGTTGGCCTCCAGGCAGATTTTTCTGGGGAGTCTAGGCGATATTTTGTACTCCCTGCCACGCCCGTTGAAGATTTTCACTGTGTTGAACCTCTTATGCTTCTTGATGATACTCTGAACTGTTGCAACAGGGACCTCATATCGCTTGGAAATTGCCTTGTAGCCTTTGCCTTCTTTATGGGCATTCACGATACGCTGGCGTATATCCTCACTGAGTTCCTTTTTCTTGGCCATGGTGACGAGTAACTGAGAATAATCTTGAACACAAAGTCATCAAAAGAAGGTATTCATTCTTTTGGAACATCTTGAAATAGCTTCCTCACAAAGATTCGTGCAGTCATAGAAAGTGAAAATAAGCAGTATGAATGAAAAGACATTTTTTCTTGGGATTTTGTCAGGGTGGAAATAATTTTGACCAGGAGCAAAAACAAAACCTGGGCTGTATCTATCAGTATGCAAATAAAGTTTAGCCAACAGCATGTGGCTTTGTGTATTGCAACAAATAGACAAAAGATATAGTGGAAGTACCAACATAATAGCTTTTACAAATGAAGAATTTAGAAAAGTAGGTTATTTTCCAAAGGGTATGAATAATTTTGAGCACAACTGTAAATAAAACTGCGTTCCCACTTGATCCACCAATTGGCAGATCTGATCCACCTTTTGCCAAATTGCCGGATCAGATCCCCCAATTGGTGGATCAGATCCGGCAATTGTGTGTAGGGGGAACACTAACTGTTGTAAAGTGGATCAGGATCAGATCCACCTTTCTTGACCCTCCTCTGGAGCAGGATACAGATCCCCCAATTGGTGGATCAGATCCAGCAGTTGTGTGTAGTGGGAACACTAACCGTTACAAGGTTAATCAGGATCAGATCCACCTTTCTTGATCCTTCCCTGGAGCAGGATACAAAAAACGTGTCACCACGCAAGCGCGATGAATGTATGCCGCTATGTAATTGTAGTCCCTTCACAATTTTTGTTGCGCATTCGTCCGTTTCCTAACCTTTTCATTTGTTTGATTTCACACTAATTCCGTGTTAGCGTATAGCCCACAGTGTGTGTGTAACAGAGTATCAAAAACGGAAGCAAAGGTTGAAGAGACAATGTACTAGGCTGAATATTTGGTCCGATTCCAGGTTGTCATGTCAATAGAACCCCACACCCAAAACACCGCAAGGGTCACATGCATGCAATGTGACGCATCCAAGCCCGCAACACTGCCACAGAGCATGCGCTCAGGAAGCTAGCGCATATGCAATACCGAACTTAGTGACCTTTCGGGCTCGACCTGTCCGTGCGAAAAGGTGGATCAAGCGTAAGTGGGAACGCAATTCGCAGTTTTGTTGCGGTTAAAGATAATGATCACACCAAAATGCCGGATCAAGATGCACCTTTTCCCAGTTCAAGTGGGAACGCGCTGTAAGTTTAGCCTGGCCCTAACCATCCCAGATCCTTAAAAATCCTCCGGATTGTTTTGGAGAATTGAGGCTGCATGGCAAATTTGCATTGCTGATTGCGAAGGATGCATTGTCTCAAGGTTGTGGGTTAGACCTTGTGGTGTTTATGTTAAGTTATGTATAAAGTCATGCCCACATTATACATGAAACCCTCCATCTGATCCAATATATCGGGTACCATTCACACTGAGAGGAATTGCTGGAGGATTTTGAAGGATTAGGCAGTGGGCACCCCTCCACAGAACATATTCGAGAAATTTTGGGGATTTTGGAGGATTCAGGCTGTACCCAATTTTTTTCATGGGGGTAGTTGGAGGATTTTTGAAGGATTCAGGGTACATGTTATGATGTACATGTACATGTACATCCTCTGAAAAGGGCCAAGGCTGTTAGGGCTATTGATACACTATTACTTACATTGTACAAAGTACGGGGTACACAAACTACACATGTCTAGTATTTAAGAAGTAAAAAATTGAAATAAGAATGAAGAGGTGTCCAAAATAAAGGTTGCCTGCTGACCTTCCTTTAATGTGCTTAGCTTGAGATTTGCTTGTCTTGCATTTTTGTTGAGAATCCCAGCAAATTTAGTACTGAAAGGTCTACATATATTTCAAAAATATAGTGGATGATTATTGTGACCAATTTGTCACCCTTGTATGTGTGCGCTGTGCCTGCATCGGTAGTGAGGTCTTGAAGTTTGAAGTAAGCATCTTTCTGTGAGATTTTTTATCGTTGTGAACTTGCTGTCAGGAAATTCCAATTCACTAAGGCCCTTACAAATTAATTTTTGGTTTATTTTCCCTTCCCGCTTCACTCTTACTGGCCACTTGAATGTTTTTTAAAGGCTCAGTTGTGATGCCCACTTTGCATGTCCATCAAATATGCCAAATAAGCATTTGAGAGAGGTCATGGAAGTTAACTTCATTGTCAGCGGTTCCCGAGCTGCTTATAAAAATGTTTGAGACAGTGCATGCGTAGTGCGTTGCATGCTGCTGCACTATGGAATATACAAGTATGTACATGTACAGCGTACGTGTACAACATGCCCTCAGCCACATGCACATGTACATGTGTGCTTGCTTAAACCTTCAGACACTTTATATTCGAGTATATCAATGCACAAAGCAGGTAGGCCTATACATGTTTTGCTCAGTCCTGCAAATTCTGCCCTGGTCTATCGGCAGCAGGAAGTGAAAGCCATCTCTCGTACGTTCATGCATGACATTAGAAAAAATGACAAAACTTAAAAACACCTACATGTACCCACATCAATAAGTTTGTTTAGTGGAATGAAGTTATCAAAGGGCCCAATGTTATAGTCACGAAGAAAATAGGGCTACTTGAATTTAACATCGAGACTATTTTGCCAGTACAAAATTGAAACAGATGTGTTCTGGAGTAAAATGAATGTCTTTAAACTTCTTAGGGAGACAAGTCTTAAATGATCTTATCTTCAACTCGCCCCTGAGAGTGAAGCCAAGTGATTACACGTTTAGAAGGTTGACCCATTCAGTAGTTTGGTTCCCTGACTATGGAGTGAAAATACATGTATGTACAGGTACATGTACATGTACCGGTATATGTATTACACATGTACAGTATTTTGAAATACCAACTACTTTAAGAACTGTGTACTTCTTTTGTAACTAGACTGATATTTGATGCAGAAGCAAAGGGAGGTGATGGATAGGTTATTTCATGTGAGAGTACGTACGCGTACTGTACATGTGCATGTACTAAGATGTTGAGACCCCAACTGTCAAACCTCCTGTCACACTTTCAACAAATCCTGACATGTTGCAACAAATAAGGGCTCAGTCATGGGCCAAAGGTTTTTACATGTATAGTTCCTGGCTTTAAAATCGATGAAAAGCGGAAAGTGAGTCTGCCAGTAATTGTATAACACTGAATACACGATGCACTTACCGGTAACATTGGAAGCACACTGTGCCATTGCTTAGATTGCGCTGTGCTGTAATAGTACTGTACCTGAATACCCATGTGTAAGACGGCATTATGGGGTGGGGTTTTATTGTAAGGAAAATTGGGCCAAGGTGTCAGGATTATTGTACAGTCTTTACATTATTTTGGGTTCCTGCAGTAAACTTTCAGGTGTGTTTAAGTATTAAGAGATTTGTACCACTCTAAACGGTTCCTGTGTAATTACACTGTTATTTTGGTAAATATGGGGAACCTATGTATCATTCACATCAACAAAGAGAAAAGTCACCTTTACATGTAGTTAGTAAGAAACTGCCCCTCCTGTTCAAAGGAACGTGAATGCCATCAATGTACAGAAAATCAAAAACAAGCAAAAAATTAACAACAAAACCTCGGATTTAAAGTTTTGTGGAATTCAGATTTTTGCTGCGAAACCTACATGTAATTTAGCTTGCATTTCCTGAGAATACTTTTCACAGTTGATCATTACTGCCTACTGTAAGTCATTTATGAAGCATGTTGAAACAGACCATTTTATCAGACATGTTTCCACAGGTAAAAAAAGTTAGCCTTCCTTTTAAAGAGAAATCATTTGCAGACATGATTTGCGGGCATGATTTGTGGAGGAAAGCGTATTTAATGATACATGTACATATACAGTTAAAGAAGATAAGGATTTAGTATCACACCAGTAATCTAACATGCAGAGGGTATATTGGAATTATTATGCTCCAGCCAGGAGTAACCTCACAAATCTGGACTCTGTGTCATTTTAGACTGAAGAGCTTGCCTTTTCACTTTTTGCCCCTTGACTAAGTATTTGTTCGCACGTAAATGACACAATTTGGATTTCACTTACATTTCACACCATTTCCATTTATTGGGGAATGCAAAACAATCTCTGGAGTACTCTTTGTGTAAAAACCAAATAAAAAGTCTGAGAATGTACATGTATGTAGAGCCTACTGTCCTGCTCGTGAGGTGGTTGGAACTTAATGCAGTGATTTCCCACTTCAGTGCAGTGTGCAGTGGTATTCCAGTGCAAAAAATGAGTGCCCTCTCAGCCTCCCTGGTTAACATTGGCTGGTCTTTTGTTGTGTTGCATTGAATAACCAGTTCTTTTTTCCAGAGTTTTCGGCACTTGTGCCTTCACAGAGGTGATTGCAGGTGTACAAATACAAGTCTCCTGGGATCAAAGAGAGCACTCACCTAAACTAAAGTGGGGCATGCCAGTCAGGCTTTGGTTCAGAATTTGATTTCTTCTCTCAGTACGTACCGTACAGTACATGTACATCATGACATGCATGTACAATGTGTATGTGTCTGCAAAATAAGAGTCTCTTAGGAAATAAACTGTACATTCAATGGTAGCACCTTAATTAAACTATTCTTAGTTTTCATTTCCTCTTAAACAGGCTCATTGTTGTTGTGCATGTGTGTTTATTGAACATACCGGAACAAAATTTCCTCGTTCTTGTACCGGTACTCGTGAACTCTGTGCTCATGAAGGTTGAGTGCAAAGATGGAACAGATTATGGTACATGCATTGTACTCAAACAAGTTCATTACATGCTGCTGCTGTGAAGTCACCTGCATTATGATTTGCATGCGCACATGGTTCCAGCTAATGTACTGTATACAACGTGCTGTGTGTCTTCTGTAACTGTGCAAGTGTAGTGTAACCATCTTTTCACAGTCCTTGCATTCATGGGATTATTGCACACACATAATATACAGTATGCAGTGAACAGCAAACTTCCTCCGGCTGAGATTATGTGGGATGCACAGCGCCTGTCCATTTTCCCGATGACATTTTCCAAGTGCAATTTGGCGGCGACGGAATGTTGAAATCCAGACTGTTCTGGGGTAACACTCAGAGCATTGCCAAACGGTCAAAGGGACACGCTATGGATTCTGATGCGATTCTCTCCCCCCCCCCACCAACTCTTCGGTGACAATGCCAAGCTGAAGCAGGCCCCGCAGACTACCGTATGAGTATTACAGTTTTGTGCTGTATGCATGATCAAAGGTCGGGTGCTTCATGTGCTTAGCTTATTAGGAGCCTTATCGCTGATCACTCCCCACAGCAGAGTACTAACATCAGGGAGTATTCCAGACTAGCATGGATGTTGATAAGCCCAGAGCAAAAAAACTATCTGGAGATACGAACCAAGATATTAAGCTGAATCCGATTGGTAAAGCAGAGAAATCCTATTCAAGTAATCTCTATTCACAAGGTACATGTATAATTTCGTATACATTGTGCATGTACATGTAAGTTCAGGTGCATGTACATGTAGCTCAGTAGCTTTGATTTTTTTTTTGGTAGACATAAATGTACATGGTTCATAATCTTGCAATAAGGTTACTGAGCTGAGAGGGTATCACACATGTACATGTATATACCGGTACTTGTATGCTTAGTGTAGTGGTCACATGTTGCATTATGTGTGCATGTGAATCTGACAGTGCAACAGATCATATTATTCTGTACAAATATATCCTTTATTGTGCATTGTTCATTTACATGTACATTATGAAGATCATTATTGATGCGTTTGTTTGGATACTGGTTGGTAAAATGAGGCTGCACATGTACTGTATCAAAAGTTGTTGTGTACCACTGCTTACTTACATGTACAAAGACTGGAACATTCGTGACAAACAATATGTGCATTTGGGTGCTCAGTCTGTCTACTGTGTTTCACACAGTCATCGTGGCAAGTGCACACTCCACTGCCTGCCTTGCAATACCATACCTTACCCTCATTAAAAGGATCAGCGTCTAATACATGTATGTCATTTATCAAGGTCAGATGAGCCGCCATGAATGTGATCATACCGTACGCATCCACGTAGGTTATGTCCAGGCAGTTACAGTACAATAAATTCAGAAAATATCAATTGACTGTAATCTCATCCTCTATGCATGTATGTGCCGTACATACAACAGTACATGTACATACTGGTACCGTACATGTGTGTACATGTACATGGACAGTACTAGTAGTACATGTACATGTATGTGTGGATGTATTTTTTTTTGGTTGAGCTAACTTGGTAGCAGTAGGTTCAGATCCAAGTTTAAGTAGTGGAATGGAATTCAGCAAATCATTTACAGTCTGTATGTCACAGCCTCTTGCCCAATAGGGTCCACTCATTCTAACATGTACAATGTACAAGAACAAGAAGTGTTTACAAAAATCTCAATCAGCTGTCAGAAAAATCAATCAAAAAGGAAGAAAACAGAAAACTCCATTAGTAAGTTCATGTACTTAATATGTACTTTTCAGTTGAGGTAAAACCTGACAGCAACTTAGGGTGATATTTCTGCAAATATTAACCCCTCCCCCATTTAGACATTATGAGAGGGGTCCACATGTACATAAGAAAGCTTAACTACAATCCTGGACAAAATAGTTGGAACACCTTGTGGAAAGCACAGTGAAAAGATCCCTCCTCCCCCATTCAGTGTTGCTGTCATTTATTGGACCAAGTTTAAGCCCAGCTTACCCAATGAGAAACAACATTGACAGGGGGTGAGGGGAGGCATGTTCCAATGAGATTTGTCCAGGATTGTCTCTAAAAAGTCCGCCTAATCTTAATAGGGAGTGCGTACCTGTCGCTCTTAAAAAATGCTGCATGCGCGCGCGCGATAACAACCGCAACGGTACACCACCTCAACCGAAAAAAGGAGAGTCACTCACATCCTTTTTCTTTTTCTTTCAAGGTTCACCGTTGCAACGTTTCATCTGAAACCCAACCAGAAAGTGAAAAGTGCTCAGACAGAATTGTGTTCTCCTCATATAACCATATAGCCCTTCAGAGCAAATAAAAAACTTCATTTGAGAGAGATGTGTGCTGGAATTGTATGGTGCACCATTCACGATGCACCCAACTTATCCCATTTTCAATGGCCAACTTAACTCTTGTTGCTAATACCTGCGAGCAGCAATCACATCCTTGCAAATTTACTATGAACCCTTCCACTGAAAAAATCCCGTACAGATGGGTGACCATAGCTGTTGTATCACTAAATATTAAATAACTATGTATTTACATGTACTTTTTTTTAGGGGGGGGTTATTATGCTCTTGACAGGGAATACTACCACACCTTGCCTATTTAGTCATTAACCATCTAATGCTTGCAGTATCACACCGCAACGCCCAAAATAACAACGCGGCAAACCCCCGCCCTCCTGGGCAAGACAGACCCACACTCATGACCCCCACTTTCCACTAAGAAACTCAGACATTCCTGGACAAAATAGTTGGAACATCTTGTGGGAAGCGCGGTGAAAAGATCCCCCTCTCCCCCATTCAATGTTGCGGTCATTTATTGGACCAAGATTAAGCCCAGCTTACCCAGTGAGAAACTGACACTGACGGGGCGAGGGGGAGGCATAGTCCAACAATATTTGTACAGGATCGTAGCCTGTGTACGTGTAAAAGAGCAAATTATGGGTACATAGTTCTCAGTCTTTACGTTTCAACTTTGATCACTGCAATTTCGTTGGTCACTCAGAGCAAAGTCTAAGTACCGGTAGACTGATCCAGTGAGTCTTGCCCACTACACACATTGGCAATTAACACGTGCTCCCCTCAAGTGCCTCACTAGTGCATGCCCTAGCTAGCTGCATGTCGTGTGCATGCATGCATGTCAGTTCTGTGTACGCTTGTCGGACATAAATCACAGCTCATAGTCAGAATACCATGGGGCAGGGCTTCATGCATTAGGTTCTATTGCCTGCCTTTAACATGCATATAAAAGCACATTTGGACTTGAAATCTAAAAGCATAAGGCATCATTCTCCAAGCAGCAAAGATTTTGATATCTGTATCCTGTGAAGATTCTTCCACTTGAGCTCAGATGTGGTACCAGTTAGGTACATGTACTGTACCGGTACATGTACATGTGTGCTTTCAGTATGTGCATGTACCAATACATACATGCACATATAACAGTACATGTTTAATGTTGATTCTGTGTCAGAGTGTACATGTATCTTTGCAAAAACCTGCTTGACCCGTCTGTGACTCATAAAGTATCCAAAGCGAGGCTCTAGTTCAGGCTAAAAAGGTTGATCTCCAATTCTCTGTGTGCTATTCATCTTTGTTATCAAATCTCCTGAGGCAGATTTCCCAGAACTCTGTTAAATCCACCAGACCTCACTGTGAACGAAACCAATGAGATATTCTTTGTACTTGGCATGGGACTGCATGTACGGTATTGTACAAATCACAATTCTGCATAAAGTACAATGCGCATACAATGTATATACTACATGTACCATTAGTACATGTACATTTATCTTGCCATTTTAAAAGGTCGATATTTCTGGCCAAAAATAAAACTTGGGCCCGTTTCAAGTTAAAGAAGCAATACCTTGCTCAAGGGGTTGATGTTGAAATTGCCATTACAAAAATTGTCTTTTTCAGCCCAAATTCATGGCAAAAATCTTGACATTGTGACAGTTTTGTTGTGTGAAATCCCAACATGAAATGGCTGAGAGGCATTGATGTCTTGGGCAGTAGAAGGTCTGTTGAAAAAAAAAAAAAGAGGGAGTGGGAGATGATGTATTTACATATGTACATTTAGTAGCCAACTGGTCTATCCTCAATTGCCATCAGCTAGGGACATTGTACATGTACGGTACATGTACAGTACACCAAAGGGACTACATTGTGGGTGTGCTGTAAATGCAATATACAGTGTACAGTATGTATGGTGTACGGAGTCCGTGAAGAACATTCTGACTCTGAGTAAAGTCAGGATGAGTAATCATCGCAGTGTATTGATTGGAGGAGGTTGATACCGACCTGCACATTCAGCTAATGAGAACACCCAAGGATTTATGTGTACACGTCAGTGTGCCATGTACATGTAGACTGTTTACATGTACCGATGGTACCAACACGTGCATACTGTTTCCAGTTTGACATGGAACAATGCTGTGTGCATGCATGTCTGATGAGCAAGTCGGATATGTGGTCTTGCCTGAATCATCCCAGCTAGATGTGAGCATTCTATGAGATTCGTAATGAACCATTGGCGTATGCATTAGTTCATCCTATATTAATTATGTCAAAGAGAGATGAATGCTTTCAGTGTGCTTCGACAGGTACATGTACGTACATGTTTATGTACCAAAAGACATCTGCAACGTATGTATATGTATACATGTTCATGCTGGGTACATGTACATGTATCAGTACGTACATGTAGCTTTGTTGCGTCACTGTAACCAAGTTTTATCAAACTGGCTTTCAACAAGAGGTTTTTTGCCGTCGTGTCTATGATGATTTTGTTTTGTGAAATTGAAGGCTTACTACAGGGTGTTTTTGTAGCAGCTTGGACATTTGATCCGACATCATTCATGTACCAGTACGTGTATAATTTTATTCATATATGCTTTCACTCCAAGTATGAACCTGGCTTCTACATGTACAAGATAACCTACGGTTTTTTTTTCACTTTTTGCATTTGTATTGGTTGAAATGGAATGTCACGTTTAAAGAATAATAAAAATAGAAAAACCAGTATTTCTGGATCAAAATTATTAGTGATGTATATGTGCATGTACACCATACCTACAGTATAGACCTACATTGTAAATCTATGTCACCAGTACATGTACATGTATAGTACAATCCATCATTCCCAATTGAAGAAGAGTAGGCCTACATGTACATGTACTGCTACATTGCACATTGCCTATGTAGTGGACTTGGCACTGTAATCAGTAGGGGCTCACATGCAAAGTGCTAGGTACTTGTGTACATGCATGTACATGTTACAGTACATGTAGGTGGTACATGTAGTTGAGAAAAGGGGCATGATGCACTTTAACTGTACTCCTGCATATTGCTCATGCTTGCACGGGGTGAAAAAAAGTTTACACTAGTGTATATGCATTTTTGGTGCAGTGTAGTCATAAACAGACACAGTGCACTTGTGTACGTGTAAACCTGTACATACATTCGTACAGTTGCTGACAATTTGCCCAAAACTACCCTCTTTCTTTTTTTAGTGGTCACAGTCGATTGATGTTCACCAAGGTTGCGTGAAGGCTCGCTGTCCCGAGGTTGTGTACTGGGGTCATCATGGCTTTTCTAACAGCAACTGAACCGATCTGTTCAGAAAAACCCATCAGTGTGCCCTGATCATTTTTCACCAGCTGTTTGCTCAAATCGTTAAAGCGGGATTCTCGCAGAGATGTGCGCCTGCGGGCTAGAAAGAAACAAATTGAGGATAATTATGCAGTTACCCGTTGATGAACAGAATTTACCCAAAGATGTACTTCAGTGCGGCTCACGTTTCAGATTTGTGGCTACCCAAGACACTAAGTACCACGTGGAGCTTGAGTGACAAATACATGTATGGTTGTTGAGAAATAGTAAACCTGACAACTGTACACGTACGACCTTATCTCATCAGGGCTGCTAAGGCATGCTTGGATGTTTGTGCCAGGGAAGAGACTTTTATTGTGTCCTAGCTTCATCTGTGTACACATCTTTGGCAAATTTGCCCAAATGTTTGAAACATGTATATGTTTACATGTATAGATACTAGGATGGTACATGTATTTCTTATGCCAAAAATGAAAAAAGGGTTTCATTTTGTTGTATTTTGCATGTGCAGTGTACCGGTAATTATATAAATAGGATTGGAATGTCATTTTTTTTTTGTTAATTAATAACATCACATAAGGAATTAGTCCTTATTTCTCATTGCTACTTCTAACAAAAAGGAAACGTTAAAATACGTACCGTGAAATCCTGGCAAATTGTGCATTGAATATTGATAATTCTGAGAAGTTGACTTTGGTATAATACCGAACATCTATTGCACATAGGAACACATAGAAATACAGTAGTACGTTTTCCTTCACTGTGCATTTTACAATTCAGGTGGGTTTATGTAGAAAAAACAAAAACATGGATTATTCATGGTTCAACTTGACATATTCAAACCAGGCCTAGAAAACACATCTTCAAATTGCCAAGCGTCCAATTACCAGAGAAACTGAGGCCGTATAGATATACATGTATAAGGGGAAAAATTCCATAAATATTGAGGTTGTTTGTTGCGCACGAATGCCTCTGTCATGGGCAGTTCGACACCTTCGGCATGACTTGAATATCTAGTTTGTTCGGCTTGGCACACAGGCCACATGCACATGTGTAGGTGCAGTTCCACTGAAGCCACAAACTCTCTAGCCTTTGCATCTTACATGTACCGGTATATGTACCGTACGATAGCCGAATTCAAAATTGAACTGTTAGAGGTGAAATGGGCCATTCTCCTGGCTTGTAATGATTTGTAGAACAAGTTGCATGGGTCCGTAACACAGGCAACACTTACATGTACGTGTATATAAATGTACAAGTGCATGTGCTGTTAACAAAGGATGGGCTCTTTAACCATGTTACAATTTGACCACAATGTATACAGGTACATTGTACATGTACATGTACATACTGGTAAATGCTACGTGAAACAACTTGGAATTCTATTTTTGAATTTTGACACAGGGTTAGGGTGTGCATGTACATGTAAGTGTCTCAAAGTACATAAATTACAGAGTGTCTACTGTATGTTTAAATTCATAACTTAAAGGTGCATTACATTTATTTATAGTTGAAGTCTGGAACTTGAATACTGGTAGCTCTGTGTATTATAGGATTCATTGTATCCGTTCATGCATGCACCATTTGCATGCGCTCATACGAAACATGTCAGCAGAGTTCACATACATGTACATGTATTGGTACAGTACATGTACGGCATGCATTACATGTACTGTATACATGTATGCTTGCTCATGTACAGGTGGGAGTCACACCTGTAGCTATTCACATAATTCAAAGGAATTTTAAATTAAATTTGCTTATAAAACAACAAAAGTACATGTACATGTGTACATTGTACGTGCACATATGATAATCCGATGTACCAGTACATGTCTGTACATGGTGTACGTGTACATATACATGTGCATGAACATGTAATGTGCTCATGGAGGGTAGTAGTATTACGGTACTTCTTAGCTGTTGGCGTGTATTCTTCCATATCATTTACTAGCCCAAACCCACTCTGGCATTTTAACATTTCTTCCCCCTGATCAATGGGACATTGCCACACACCGTCTTGCCCTCCCATATAGTCAGCTGAACGTGCCACAGATCAATCCCGCGTCTCGTTTACACAGCACCAGAAAAAAGGATTGGGGCGAGGAGGGGAATGAGACGGTGAGAGAGACTGAGCTAGAGAAAAAGAAGAAGATGGTATGAATGCGTCATCGTTTAAGGGATGAATCTCTGAGAATGACGAAAACAGGTCTGTCCCCAGTGCCCCGGTATTTCCCTCCGAGTCAAGGAATGTCTCATCAGGCCGTGTCCCGCGCTAGTCATTATGCCGTAATACACATATCTGCCAAGCTGTGTTCATTACCGTTATGTTTTGTCAAGGTTAGGGTAGCGTTTAGTGTAAGTAAAGATCTCAAGAGTGAACCTTTAATGACACAGGATGAAGAGGTTTCTTGCCATGGAGGCAGTGTTGGTCATTTGCCAGACACAATATTCTTTTTTCTTATTAAATCACAATGACATGTGGCATTATGCTTGAACTTGGAGCTGTGACTCAAGTATGGCTGAACTTGTCCCATAACTTATCAGAATAATTTTAACGCTTGTGTGTATTCCCTCTAAATTTGGGTTTATAAAGTACAAATGTACAGTGAATGTTTTAAAAAAACCAACTTGTGCGTCTGTTTGCTGCAGTTAATGTACATGTAGATGTACCAGTACAGTGTAGCCCACATACTATTCATGTACATACATGTACACGTACATATAAAGGTACATGTACCGGTATAATGTACATGGACAACTGTGTATGTGCCTCTATGGGCAAAAGTTACAAACTGCAGCTTAGGCCCTGCCCAAAAGTACATGTACTACACTGTACATGTACTGCTACATTGTTCACTCATAATTTATGCTCTTTTGTGATGGAAATTGAAAAGTCTGATTCAGTACACGTGTAGTGTACAATATAAAAAATACAGTACCTACCGTACATGTACTGTGAAAGTTAAAATTTACATGTACTTTAATGCTTATTCTTTGATGTTACTTGTAAATTAGGTGTATTTTAATTTTCTTGCACACTATGTGGGTGCGTGTACTGCAGACCTGCCAACCTTGCCGTACTCCTTCCTTAAGTCAGGCATTACCACACAGTAGATTAGAAGGTATTTACATGTAAATGAGTTCATTCAGTTCATTTGAATTTTTAATCTATTGTGTGGTAATGCCTGCCTCAGGAAGGAGTACAGCAAGGTTGGCAGGTCTGGTAATGGTACATGAAGAGTGAACATGTGCTGTGCTTTTTTTTCCTTTTAATGTTCACAGTATTCCTTTGGTTGTACACTTCCCCGGAGCAAGGCTGAAGAATTACCGTACTCGAATACTCAATAAAATAAATCTGAAGCTTTGGCTTTTTATAAATGCACAGATCTGTCAGAAACTGTATGACAGTTCCTACAGTACTTGTGCATACATACTGTGTATGTACATGTATGTTTCAGATAGTCCAAAGGACATCATTGCATCCTTCATAAAGCATTGTAGCCCCAAACATTTGAGCAGTGCCATTTGGCGGGGAGTTTTAATAACCAGCCAGGTGAAACTAAAGAGTCATGGCCATTATTCTTGTCACGTGTGCTACGCCCCCTTATGCTGATTACATTCACGGCAGTGTGTTAACAGGACGTGGGGAATGAGCATAGTCTACGTCGACGGTGCTGGTACTTGACGTATCAGTTACCTTTAATTGGTTCTGTTGTCTAGGGGATGCATGCCTATTATGGATCAGAGTAGATACTACTGAGTTCCCAAGAGCAGGTTGGTTCACATGCAAAATGGTAAGAAGAATTTCAACTGGTTCAGGCACATGCATGGAGCACAGTGTGCACAGATGATGCTGGCACACATGTACATGTGCATGTATGCTTAATTTGCATTCTGACGGTGGACATGGAAGAAAAATCCTGAACTAATGATGAAGTACTGTATGTACCGTACTGGTAGATGTTCCATGCAGTCACCATTTACTCTGATTTTTGGTGTTGGATTTTTGATTTTGGTGTAAATGGTCTTTGAACTTATTCTTTTTTAATCTGTGTTACTTATGTGTATACTGTACATGTACATGTATAGAGAACTGAAGTGTGATGTCATTTAGAGCCAGTAAATGCCATACAAAGGAATGGAGTATGCGCACATGCGTTGGTTCACGTGCTGGTTCTCACAATAAGACCTTTTTCAAACATAATTGTGCTTGTAACATATTCACTTCTGTACTCTATACCCCAAATGGGTCTTTCTTTTTTTCAAGGAGTGGGACACACTCGGGGCCAAACTTTGAAAGCTGTTCCCTACCCTGCAGTTGGCTAATTTGCAAAGTACCAGCATCAGAAGGGGGAGGAGATGCTTTTTTCAACTCGTGGGTAACAGCAACTTTTAGCAGGTCTTTTAATAGCTGGTTTAGGATGGTCTCACCAATGCCCCCTCCCCCCCTTTGCAAATCATTCCATAGCCCTCAACACAGATTTACACAAACAAGTAGTGCATGTCACTGCTTTATTTTGTGTGTAGGAAAGGTGAAACACTTCAGGCACAAAGTTTGGCCAGGACATCACTCAGTTCTCTCACGTAATCTCTGGCACAGTGCGCAACTGTAAAGGAAGAGCTAACAGTGGCCTAAGTTCTGGTTGATTCAACCTTTTCTGACTGTATGGTGTTGTCTTAAAATATTAGGCGTGTGGAGAACGTTGAGATTGGTTCTTTGCTAGTGGCAGAACTCACATTGTGGTTTCACATACATGTATAACAAACGGGAATATGGAATGCTTCAGGGTGATACTCTTATCCTGCAGACTGTTTGACAGGAGAGTGTTAATTTATGTAACAGGTTTTGCCCTTACCCAACATATATTTATTATAAATTAACATCTCCCCAACGCAAAAAAATACATCTTGAAAAAAGGAGAGTGTTAGTATAGAGCTTGTATCATATTTCTAAATGGAAAACAATATTACATTAAGTCCATTTAGAATGAAAACTATTCTTTTTTTACCCAACAAAATGACACTCTACATGTACATGTAGGTACTGGTATACTTGTCTCCCTTCCTTCTCAAACTGATTGGTTTATAACCCTTTTTGTCCTAAAACCCAAAATTTGAAATAAAAAAAGGATAACATTTTCTAAAAGTCCTGTAATAACCAAATTTGATAAAGTCATAATGAAAAAACTGGACTCTTTGACCTTGCAGTTACACTCAACAACTCTGTCAGTGTCATGGTATATGTACACATACATGTACATGTATGTTGCTTTACATGTACCAGTATAGTTCCCATTGGACCCCTTAAAAAGACAGACCCATATAATGTAGAAAGAGCAAAAGGAAACCTACTGTACTACCAGTTACACAAAGGGAACATAACCGTCTGCACTTCTTGCATACAGTTTGCATAGTGCCTACACGTACAGGATCAATACGTACATGCACCAGTGCATTCTTTTTCTAACACGCACAGTGTACTTGATTGCTGGTACAAAATTGCCAGACTGAAGGAACGAATGAACTGTACATCACAAACATTGATTCTCTTCTTGTCAACGACTATTAAAGTGGCAGCATGCAGAGGAACTCTATTGAGAATCTGTCACTCCACAATAGCAGGATTATAAAGCTGTAATTGGTTTATAAATATTCGGTGTTTCAGTGGGTAATTAGTGATTGATAATTGGCTTTGTTTACACCTCCATCTGTGCACACAGGTACATGTATTGTACGTGTGCATTACGGTAATGCAGCACTGCACAGTACAGTACCGGTAAACATGTAGTACGTACATACATGTACGTACATGTTCTCACAAAAATGTGACCCCCTCTGCAAAAAGGGTATAAGTATGTTATGCCCCGTTCTATTTGGAGAGGGCAAAATGTCTTCAAAAATGTGATTTTGTGTTTTTCCTCTATCAGCTTGTATAACATTTACATGTATGTTTTCAGAATTTGTGACTACAAACATGGATACTGATGAATAAAGATGAAAAATTGATCGTTCAGTAGGAAATCCTACATAGCATTGTATTTCCAAGTGCTACACTTTCTGAGCTTTTTCTCAAGAAGTGCTTTCATTGAATCTGAAAATGTGGATATACAAATGTCTAGATATCTCTGGAACCCAGTGCACTGCAGGGGTCATTCATAAATCAAATTGTAGCTTTTGATGTACTCAATCCAGCCATACCAAAAACTGATGACCTGAATCTGGCGACTTATTACCCATTTTTCTAGAGCCGGTCACAAATGTGTATACAGTTGAACTTCATTAATAAGAGCATTGTTAATACAAGAGTCTGCTTATAACAAAGTTAATCATAGGTCCCAATCCTTTGTTTATCATTGTTTTCATTCCTGATAATACAAGGTTCCCGTTAAAACAAGGTAATTTACCAAGTCTGAAGGGCCTCTTATTAATGAAGTTCGACTGGAATACATCCAGACCTGCACAGTACGGTTGTACCGGCATGAAAGCATATTCTCATTTCTGTGAATACAGTGTACTGGTAAATTGTACATGTACATGTACCATATGTGTTTGTCACATGTATGTACATGTACCATATATATGTTGATCACATGCATGTACATGTATATTGGCACCAGTAGTTTTCACTGATTGTGTGAATGATAAAGAGCCTAAATACCACAGATTCACAATTTGGAAAAAATTGTTGGGTTTTCCAACAATTTTGGCCGTTTTCCAATACTCAACCTCGGCTCCGTCTCAGGCTTCAACTGATTTTTTTACTAGCTGACTTTGAAGCTGTAAGTGCAGTAATCAGTCTAATAGTGCCACAGAACATCAAATAAGATGCAAGAAAGCCAAAAATTACAGTAATCTAATGTAATTTAAACATTTCAGGCCCACAATCGGGGATTGGTTTGGGGAATGAAGCCTGAGACGGAGACAAAGTCGAGTATTGGAAAATGGCCCAAGTCTTACATGTCAAGCTATTTTCAGATTGAGAAAAAAAGTGGTTATTTCATGAGTTTTCTGACATACTGGCATTTTATCAGTATGCACTTGGTAACAGTGCATACATGTACGATGGGTAATTTCATTTTCCTCTCTCAGTAGAAACATGACAGGATGCAAATATTAAGATTACATTGTCCTTCCATTGAATTTTTTTTCCTGCCAGCTGCAATTGTTGTTGGCAAAATGACAACCATAATCCCATGGAAAGTGCCCAGAGGCTTTAGTCCATTGCAGAACATGTCAGATTAAATTCCCAGCATGCAAAAAAAGGTTTTGCGCATATGTGTAACTGCTGTACATAGCTGCCGCTCATTAAAATGTGATCAGTGTTTTCCAGCAAAAGGGTCCGTGTGGTGAATTTCTCTCAGATTACACATGCTGTGTATCTTTTCTACTGCTACTGGATGAAAACAATTTGACATCCTGTCTGAGTTAATGTACACATAAGTGTCGATTTTGAGAGTTCAAAATTGTCTGTGCTTTTCTGGGCAGCCGAGGGCACTGTTGTTGTGATGCCATTCCGGGAAGAAGCTTCCCCATTTGGCTGCAGAAAGCAGAGCTGCCCTTCCTTGGAAAACCTTCCCCGTGAATGATCTGCTGAACTTGTACAGAATGTGTTTATTCTTTGAAGTCTGTACTTACATGTGTATCATTAATGCCCATCAAATCTGGACAGAGATTCTCATGAACATTCTGATGAATAAAAGTTGAATTCCCTGAAAGTTGCCTGCTCCTGTTTTCTTTTCTGGCTTTCCAAATGTGTGTTCTTCTGTGTACATGTACACCTGTACGAAGTGAATAAATGTACATTGCTGACAGACACATTATGTGAACGGCTTCCAGTACTTTCAACTTGTGCATATATGAAAGTTACATGTACATGTAAATGCACTGCGTAATACATGTATTGTAACAATACCTATACGGTTTAGCAAATTGTGCACATACATGTACATGTAAAAAGAATATGTGTAAATCTTCGTCGATTTGCATTGCACATGAGTACCTGTAGTGGAAGATATCCCCATAACCATACTTTGTGCTGCAATTAAAGAAACTTGAAGCGGACATGATTGTGTTGCCCAACTTGATAAGAATCTTTAGGATTGATTTGACCTACTTTGGGAGCTAGTGCTTCCCACAAGCACGTCGTGGCTGAGGAGAGATCGAGGGGGCCAGCTCCGGAGCCCCACAGCAATGTGAAGAACAAAATAATGATAAAAGGAAAAAGTGGTTTTTGGATAGGATGTGATTGAGCATGCTCGTACACGTACAGCACACAGCATGAACAAGAGTTACCTCAGTGATTGGGGGGACTTTGTGTGAGAGAAATCGGAGCGAGAAGTCAGGGAAAACGAGGAGTCGGAGTTCAGCGCTGATTTGAGGGTTATTTTTCTTGCATGAAGACTCGGGTGACTCTGCCCGAAAAAATCAACAGAATGGATTCCCAACCTATACATAAAATCCAAATCATGGGCTTGAGGAGTCAACTGTCTATACACAGGCAGTGGCCAATTCTAGTTTTCCACAAGTTTATTAAAACATGAGTCTGAGCAGTGCCCGAACCTACATGTACATGTACGTGTTTATGCACATGTCAAACAAATTTTAGGTTCTGAATAATGTTGAAGGGAGCAATATGGTTTTCACATGGATACATTCATGTACACTGTACATGTACTTGCACATCATGCGTCATGTTATCAGTGAATTGTAAAGCGTGTTCAATTTGGCAGGGGAAGTCAGAATTGATGTACATTGTTCATGTGCATGTATCTGTAGAATCGGTGTCAAAGATTACAGTGTGCCCCAAGCCTATCTACAGTGTACATGTACATAAAGACACGTGATTATGCGGGTAGACGATGAACATGTACGGAGTATGTATCGTACATGTACATGTACCATTACATTGTAACTTCATCCCCTTACAACCAAATTACAGAAAAGGAGTGGAAAGTTTTGAAGCATTACAACTGTAATATAAATTCAAGAATTACAACAATCGTAGAACTACATGTATTTAGAATTATTTTTGTTGAAATGCAGGAAAACCCAATATGTTCATTTGTCTTCAAATAAACCTGAATTTTTCAATTCTGATTAGCCGATCCATTGCAACAAACAGTGTGACACGTAACTGTTTTGCACGGTCCATATCAAACCCTGCGTAATGTGCTGAACATTCTACATGATGTTACTCCACAAGTCCACGTACCAGTAGG
>NW_019091388.1:1419732-1496255 GCF_001949145.1 Acanthaster planci | reverse complement strand
TCCCTTCTTCCCTCTCCTTTTGCCGCATCCCCCTCCAGCGCAGATATCTTCCGTCCAAGCCTGGCCTTTTCCCTTCTTCCCTCTCCCTTCTTTGCCACGTCCTGCTCCAGCGCAGACATTTTCCTTCATCCCCCCTCCCCTCCCGTCATGACCAATCCAATTCTACCGCTACCAAATGCCCTGTGTGTGTACCCCTGTTACTTGGCTTAATTTCCTGTCAAGCTTGCAGCATTTCCCCCATCCTGAACATGCCCTCCCCCCGCCGTAGACGCACCTGTAATTGCTGTCACTTGAAAGATTCTCATGGTTGGCATGTGCATGTGCAGTGTATGGTACGTATATGCATTATGGAGCCAAAACCTTGTCTAACAAAAAGTAGGCATCCTTCAATTGAACAGAGAGTAGAAGAACAATAAAAGTGATACTGCTAAAACACTGACAAATTATACAGGCCTGTCCTTGTGACACAAATAAACTCGCCCTTGTGATGTACACCGTACTCCTCAAAATACGTTCTGCATGATATTTTGCTCGCTGTGAAACCTGCAAATGAAATTCATGTAAAACAAGATGGTAAACATGGACAGACACTGAATGAACCATTTGTGCATGCACATGGTTAACGACGTTGGATTTTACAATAGGCTTTGTTCCAACAATCCCAGCTCTCACACTCTTTGAGAGAGTGTTGTGGGTACTACCGGGTACTTCCCATTGGTATCAGATGGAAAGTGGCTGGGCTGGGCAGGGCTTGACTGGGCTGGGCCTTCCTCACTCCTTCACTTTTTTGCAGAACCGCCAGGTTGACTTGGAAGGGAAAGGAAGGGTGGGACTGCAAATTAAAGACTGCTTTAGAAGCACATGCACTAAAAGGTACAGTCCCACATTTGCCGCTGCCCATAAAGTAACTGAAGAAATTATTGTTGGAAAGCATACACTGTACTCGGTTAAAGTTGGTTTATGGATGGGTATGGGACTATGCTCCCCGTGGAATCGTTCTTTCAGGCAAGCTGTTGTTTTGAAGAAAGCTGTGAAAGGAGGCCATTTCCAATGCCGTGTCTAAAAATGCATTTTTGGAAATTGCCCTTAATAGTTAATTTGTAATTCAGCGAAGCAAGCGTAAGTGTTGACACAGTGCTGTCAGTTGCTATGCATGTAATTCTCAGGTTCAGAGCACAACAGTGCATACATGTGCATGTACGGTAGCTGCAGTCAGTTGGATGGGAGCATGTCCTGGACACTGAATATGGGCGCACTTCAGAACATGACTCTTCAACGTCTGATTTGAAATCAAGATCCTAGAAGAATCGTTTTTCTCTGAATATACAGCATTCACTGAATGCCAACTTCATAATCTTACAAGCAGTTTTAAAGCGCATTCCACTTCTTCAGATTCTGAGCACATATGTTGCCTCAAATGAACATAATGACAAATGACGACGGACTGTGCCTTCTAATCACTTGTACTGTACATGTACATGTGTACATGTCTCTTTCAGCAGCAGAACTAAAAGTGACTTCCCATCAACCTCCCACAGCCCACATGGTTTTGCTGTATTGAAAGTGTGCAGATCCTGATACCATTCATGTGTAAAACGCATGTGATATTGATTTCAAATAGCATCGGATAAGCACATTAATATTTCTGGATATGACGCCCTGGATCCCTTGACGTGATGTATGGGGACATGACAAACAACCTGCTTATATTCTTGATAAAAGAGTGTTTTGTCAACAACGCTGCCTCGCATGAAAAAGTCATTTCCATGTTAAAAATTCATTGTGTGATTTTAGATACAGAGTTTGCATATCATCCACACTTCCAAAGACCATCCTCAGCTGGCGTGTAGAGCACTCTTATCATGTTTTTTTGGGGGGGGGCTTAAAGATTTTAAGACCAATGTGTCAGTAGATCTTTATATATAAATTAAACAGAAGATTGATAGGATTCAGAAATTTCAAAATAACCTGGCATTTTGAAGAAAGCAGGAAAAAGGGATCAATTTCCATTTCAATCCCTTATCTAAGGGATCACAGGAGATTGTGGGAAAAAGGTCAACCTCTGTTT
This sequence comes from Acanthaster planci, assembly GCF_001949145.1. Next base: position 1,494,187 of record NW_019091388.1, on the reverse strand, counting down.
GACGCACATGTTCCACAAAATGCATCCACATACTTGTACTTGTACATGTACAGTGAATTGCATATCTGCTTGTACAATATGAAAAATGTATTTTCAAGTTTTATTCCCTAGGAGGAGGGTCCAAAAAGCAGAGTTGTAGATCTTCAGTCTCAAGTCAGTCCACAAGTCATTTCACAAGTCATTTCACAAGTCAGTGGGATCGAACTAAAGAGATGAGTAATAACAAAGGAATGCTTTAGTCAGAGTTCACTTATGTTTTGACTTGTGGCTGAATGACTTGTGACTGACTTTTTGTGGTGACTTGCAGTGACTTGTGACTGACTCAATTACAACTCTGCCAAAAAGAATTGTGTACACTCATGAATACGATGAAAGGAATCTGTAGGGAAAATCTATCAATTTAAAGAATTTTTCACTGAATCCGAACTCATTTGATTGTCAGTTCGACGAGTGTTCAAGGGAATCAACTTTTGCTTTATTTCTTTCCTTTAATTTTGTGCAGGCCCCGGATCTTCCCCCAGCCCCAGGACGAATTCAAGAATGTAAGTCAAACCATTTTTCCCTTTTCCGTGGAGCCACTCAGTCAGGAGTCTCAAAATCAATCCTACTCATTGCAACAGCCGTATGTCCAATTACATGCAAATACACAAAGCATTGATAAAACTTCCACTCAACAGTAGTATGCCAAGAGATCCCACATTTCAAACCAAAGATCTTTACATTGCATCAGCTCATAAATGTTGATTGTCCAAGACGTTGTAGATCATGATCCAACTCCAGGGGTGAGATTTCTCAGCTTTGTAGCTGATTTCAGCTATTTTTGTTTGGGATTTCAGCTTTTTTTCCTCATTGGCTGTGTACAAAAGTATAGGAGATTTTCACAGAACAGCTTTCTGTGCCTTTCTTCAACTGTTTTCAGCTATTTTTATCATTGGTCAATCTCATTCCTGCAACTCCTAGTAGATAAGAAAGTGCAAACAGAGGGATATGTTGTCAAAATGCATGGTCTTGCATATACATTCAAATTTGTGTACAGTATGGATGTGTTGACACATTCCCATGGGCCCAAGCGTGAATATGTGTACCTCCCACAGCAAGTTGTTAGCAGTTAAATGACATCATTTCACCAACTGGGGAAATCCTCATTGAATGTATAGGATGTTGCAAGATCTTCCATTTTTAATAATAATTTTGAACACAAAATGTGCCCGTCTGACCAATTCCTCAATGTTCTTGGCAGATTCCAGACATACCTGTCACGTTTACACATTGTACTGTACCTTGCAAACAAAGATGACTCATCACTACCATTTGTAAGATCTGAGTCGGGACATGATTAGAATCATCTTGCCAGACACATTCATCTGTTTAAATCTTTTGATGTGATTAAAATTTGCATTGTGGGAGTCTACCTCTTGTGATCTTTGGGTTTAAGGTCAGGTCGAGAGTTCAGAGTTCAAGACTATATATATTTGGTTAGAAATTCATATGTACCGGTGTTTGTACATGTATGTACATGTAGATTTTATTCATGAGCACTTATTGAAGCAAGGTACTTGTATTTTACGATTTGTGCACGAAAATTGCTCATTAAATGCTTGCCTATGGAGCTCAGTGCAAGCTGTGATGAAGAACATGGCAGTTTACCCAGCAAAGCCAAATGATAAAACTGGAAACCAGACCTCATCTGAGGACAGGCAAAGCCCTCCCATCATTTTGCATTTCATCAGTTGCCAAGCAACCGATGGTTCTCCCTACCTTGTACTCCATTGACCAGACTTTTTTAAAAGTACATGTAGATCAAGTGACACAATTATCATTACAAAAGTTATGTACATAGTTTAAAGACGACTTTATTCATTAGACAGACCCAACCTTCTACCTGTGCCCTGATTTGAAACAGCAGTAGTGAATAATGATTTTGTATTGTGGACTTTGTGTTATTAAATTATTAATTCACATTCACTCTGAATTTTTACACCCCCTCTGGTTCATACAAACCAATTGCTGTTCATTTTTCCAGTTTGTTCATATTCAGTTTAAGCATGGTACTGCAAATAAGCTGGCTAAGGTTTTTAACTCTTAAAAAAATTGTGTTTACAGTTCTCAACGCGATGCAGTTTTGACCATGTTTGTTAAACCAGACTCTGTGTACCTAAGTGAAAACTGTTTTTAACAGACTGCCAGGCACCAGACCATTCCTAATTGACATGATTTTTGGACATTGAAATCACCCTTTACCGGGACTGGAGAGCAGACTTGGGGTTCACTGTTCAATAACACGGGAACAAAGTTGATAAAGTTAATTTCCAAAGATAGGTCAAGAGACACCCTTTTGACATCCTTCCATTCTGATTTGTTACTGGGAAAATCCTTGAATTTATGCAACAAATTTGTGGCAGTATGTATACATGTGTGTAAAAGTACTGAATAAGTTTGCAATAATGCATGTACGTAACTAGGCTGAATGAGAGTCCAAATGCTGATCTTCTATCAATTTGGCGATACGAGGGCTCATTTGCAAACACGACACAGGAACTTCTGTAAGCGAGTCACAAGACCCGAAGACATCGCCCTTTTTCTCAAAATATTACCTGTCTTCAAACCTGTCTTCAGATTTAAAGCAGTTTTGTTGCTTCAAACAAAAAATGCACAAAAGATGAATACACGTAGTCCACTCTGCCTTCAAGAGGTGCAACATCGTTCCTGTGTGTATGCATGTACGCGTACATGTACAGGTAAAATCTGTCAATTCTGTTTGCCTGTATCCGAGGTCATGAGGACAACACGCCAGCTGTTGTCTGACTCCACCACGGACAGAGGCAGCCATCAGAATAGCAAATGAGGGCACTTAGAGGGCATTGATGAGTTCACCAGCATCAAGCCGGGCATATGGCCTCAGTGAACATCCAGCAAACCAGCCCCAGCCAGGTTTAATACAAAATACAAGCCGCAACCTACAGGGTGCTCGCTGTCTTCTAATAAAGAACTCAACGCGAGCGACTGCAGATGGTACGGAAGAGCTCACATTCTATTCATTAGTATTCTTGGTTCCTCATTAGAAGGTCCGTGGACATGTACAGTGTACATGCATACTCGAATACGAGCCATTTGTTGCTGATATTAGAAGTGGTCATGTGTTCAAAGCCTAAAACACAGTTCCATATGGTATAACTTGATATGAAAGATATTGGGACATAATCAGCTACATGTATATACATGTACATGTATCACCCAAATACTGCCTATCAAGCCAACATGCAAAGCCCATCAGTGACTGAACGTACTACATGTACACTTTCCAGAAAATGTCTAATGGCTGACTGTACAAATGTAATTTTTGCCCTCAGGTCAGTCCTCCGAAGACTGCCTTCTGTTTATCACAATCAATTATGTCGAGATACACCCGCACCGTGTACATCTTACGGGAGAGACAAGTTACTTCAGCTTTAGACACATAATCATATGCTTTGACTGAAATCAGATATCACACCAAAGTCTTCCTTTGCTGGCAGGTTGTGTCAAAATTTGTCAGCGATTGATGTGTAGGTGCAGCTACACAGTTACCTGTGATTGCATACACAGCCATTTCTACCTGATACACAGCTCACCAAGTGAAAATCCTAGATGTATCAGCAGGCTCTAAGAAGCCTTTTCAAAATAATCTGCTGGGCGGACGATTGAACAAAATGCCCACTTTGCACGACAGACCCTAGGAGCCACGATGCTGCAGATTAGAGGAGCGAACACAAGAAATTGGAAAAGCGTTTATCGAAGCAGATTAAAATCTAACTCTCCGGAGCAATGACTTCTGGAAAGGACGGCACGAAGATCACACAGCCGCTCGGCGTTGGGAGGACAAGCGGTAGCATTAGGGTGCAAACACGATTTGTGGTGAACATCGATCGCGCCTGGCGCCCGCATCCCACGGGAAATACCCTCCGGGAATCATCACGAACGGGGTCTCAAACCCACGCTCATTATCCCTTTGTATGTTACGTCTAGATTCAGAAGGCATTAAACAGCCGATTATTCCCCTCCCCCCTCCTGTGAAATACCTAATTCATCCCTCATAGTTGCTGGGCAAGAATCTCTAGTGGAAGATTGTGGACTTGGGAAGGGGGTCGGTTGTCCAGGCAGTTGATCCTTGCATTTTGCCTTCTGGGCAGAAAGGTTTTTACCCGTCACCTTGATTGAATTGGTGGAAGTATTCGGAAAACTAGAATCTTCCCTGGGGTTGTATGGTAAAAACATCATCCAGTGCAAACATGACTGAAATCGTGGGTTGGGATCTGTGCACGGAATGCTTAAGCATCACGGATTACGTGTATTTGGTTTGCATATTTTATTTTGCTTCATTTACTTTTTTCCCAGCTTCAGAAATTTGTCGGCTTCGCTTATTTGGGAGCAAAATTTGACATACATCTACCAGTAGTTCGTGTACGTTCATGTACACTGTACACCAAAGGCTTGTTCACTCTCTGTACCAGAGCAAACTAACTTATGTACATGTGACATCACAATAAATACGTTTCATACTGCACGTTTGCAAAAATGATCACTTTTTCAACCCTGGCAAATTTTAGAGTAGACGTTTGTGTCGTCAGATTCGCCTGGCCTATTTGCATGAAGCAGAAATCAGCCTTAACAGTCTGCACTTCCATGCCCAGACAGACGGTTTAAGATTTCAGCAAGGTGTCACTTCCAGTTTCCATCATTTTTGATGAGGACTTTTCCCCTCATGTCCGTAAGCAAAGTTAACAAGGTTGTCAACTGCTTTTTGGGTCAGGTATTCCATCTCATCTTGCTGCCCTCGAAGATCTCCCGAGTGGATCCACACAGCCATGCATGAGGTGTCATAGTACCAAGATGCAGGTGTTGGACATGTATGACGAGGCCCCAGGACTGTTTCATGGAAATAGTGCTCAGGTTACCCTGATATGAGAGCTGCACGCTGTTGCGTTAGCCGTCCCATGGCAGAATTATGTCCCAAATCTACCTCCCTAAGTTCCTGCAATCCGGTCATGGGGGGCAGCTTCATGCCTGAATTTGTTTGTGAAAACGGATCAGCTAGCAAGCAGCGTCTGGTGGCAGGGCATAATCAGATACCCGAGACGTAAAGGCTGCAGTCCTTGAAAGAGCCATGCCTTAATATGTGACACAATGAAACCACTTTTCCCGGGGATTTCTCCTCATCCACTCATGCACAAGCTCAGAATTTTTTCTCCAGTTTTGGCAAAGCTTTCATAATGTAAAAGAGTAATCCCACTGCCTCCAAATTCCTCAAGGACACAAGTAAACTGACTTCACTGAATAACACAGCCACGCATGAAATTTTCACTGAAAAATACCCAAGACAACCCCATGGATCAAAGTTAACTTTTCAACCACGTGCTATCACAGTAAAGTTGCAGAACATTGACTGACCCATGGTAAATCACACACAAAATGCTTAGATAAAGACTATTGTGTAAGAAGTGTTACAACCATAATGACAGAAGTGTATAAACCCAGAACCACCTTTAAAAGCCAGAAAGCAAAACCTTGTGAAATTGGGCAGAAACCTGAAAAAGAATAAGTTGTCCGGCCAGACCACTGTGAGACCAATGTACATGTACCGATATGTATATACATGTACATGTATCATGTGTAACTACAATCAGTGTAATAACATTACAGTTAAAAAATGTACCTACTGGTACATCAGACATTAAAGGACAGTATCAATATGATACGATATATGTGACCAGCTCGGCAAAAAGGTGTATTATATCTAATTTTTTTTTCCATTTTGGAATTATTTGTCATTTGCATATTCATATAATTCCATTTTATCACACATGCCTTTTGAGATAATGCCCTTTAAACATAATGAACAGAAACATTTAACTTAAATCAGACACTCTCTTGGTTTTCCTTAGCAACAGAGTCTTTCTGGTCAAGAAACTGGCCGCAAAATATTCCCAAGTATTTTCTCCCTCTGTGCATGGAATGGGCCATTACGTGTGTCTGCATGGCGCGACTTAGTGCAACTTTTTGCAGAGCGGGTCACATTATGCAGTAAAGACATTCATCAACCAGTCAAACTCCTCGAGGATGAATTTTTAAGAGTGGGTCATATACATGACCCAATCTCACAAAACGAGTTTGAAGTTGCCAGAGCCACTTCAGAGGTCTTGAAAAACAATCTGAAGTGCAAATCAGTAGGAACCCTCCTGATTTTGTACCCACATAATGTCTCTATCACGATGACAAAGTGAGTGATACGTCGAAACAGAGGCTCACCTTGCTCTCTCTATCTTATGCAAACCAAAGCAAAGTCACGGGGGGGGGAATGGCCTCACAGCACATGTTGTGAGATTGAGATGCGATCACATTTGCTCAGTGAAGAGATCTGAAATTTTCTTATTGAAAGTCCATGAAAAGTATTCCAGTTTGGACCAAAACTGGGTTAAGCAGCCTTAAGCCTTCAGAAAGATATGAGCACAAAGGCTTGCTGGATCAACATGGGGTGGAACATTGAAAAGCAAAACAAATATATCCAAAACAATACAAATCAATGCCTGGAAATTGTGCAACTTCCTCCTGTTCCCACTTTCCATTTCACTTCTCAAAACAAAGTCAAGCACCAGACCTCAAAGCAGATAATCCTTGTAAAATTACAAAGCAAGCACAAATTGGGAAACACATCCCCCCAAACACCGAAAGTGGAAAGTACTCCAAAGTGTTGCCCAACTGGTCAAACTCATGAACTTGGAATACACAACTGAAACGTTACACAATGTCTTGTTCTGAAAGATGTTGTTTCAATATACTTTCAACATCAAGTTGCAACACGGTGCAGTGCAGTTTCTGGTAGGTGGGAACTGCTCACTCGTAATTATTACCAAATACTTGCCTGAAGTTTGACCCTACCGTAACTCCAATGGGTGTGTGCAAAACCGCATTGAAATTGGACGATTCAGGACTGTCAGGGATAAATGTTGGCGGCTTATCTTCTTGTGACTAGTCACCTGCTTGAACTCTGCATGACCTGATCTTAGACCCATCTGCCATGTTGTTGTTTCCCAAAATGTGTGATATTTTGTGTTCTTCAGGGTACCAGTACCTCTATTCCTGGCAAGTTTGAGTCAGTTGTTTTCATGTATGACAGGTTGGTTAAATTTTGACTGACAGTTTAAATGTGAAAAAGAGCAAAAATTCATACATGGCAAAACAGCATCGCGGTGTGAGAGACTGGTTTAATGACTTTGTATTGGCTGTTTCCGACAATGGCAAAATTTGGGCAAAATTTGTACATGTATGCAGTAGATGTAGGTAATGGGAAAAAAACTTTGGCTTCAGTGTTACAAGTTCCTATTTTCATGTGTAAGGTCAAGTTCAACTAACTACCTCATGAGTTGCAACTGAAGAGGTTCTGTTTGGTGTACGAATCGTACATGTACATGCACATGGTGTATACTCAAAGTATTAGTAAAACAGTCAAGAGAGGGCGCTATTTACCATTTTATCAGACCATGTTGCATGCACAGTTGCTGTTGCTCCACTTGAATGTGCAGAATAGTGTGTGAATGTACATACTTTGGTTGGCCCTGGATGGTCCTCTACGTAAAATTGGGATATGCTTGTTTGTTTTCCCCAGCCATGCACTTGGGATAACACATTGGGATAATACATTGTACATGTATAATATTGACATTTCTTTTACAAGTTTACAAACAGTAACTGCTGTTCTGCATGGCCAGCCAAAGTGTACAGAAAGGTTGCCGTCGGTTGGCAACATTTTTTGGCCCAAAATGCACATGTGGCTTTGATATTTTTCTGTCAGTGCTTAGCAGAAGTACACGTATGCACCATCTGCTGGTGCCAATATTTCCAAGATATTTTTGGACACTCTCTGAATTATTCTTATGGGATTGACTTGGGCCCAGCCAAGAGTTTTGGCAGGTGGGCAAAGTTTTGCTTGTGACACTGGCAAAGGAAAGGTCCGTTTCTATCATTCGCTGCACTTGTTGCGGAACGTTATATTCTGCATGTACAGTACATGTACCAATACTTACCAGAACATGCACAGATCTTTGCAACACGTATTGGTACATGTATTAAACTAACCTTACACATTTGTATAAATGTCCTACACTCCCTGAGTGTTTTTCTTCCAGTCGTTCAGGTGAAGAGCACTCAAAGATAATAAAGATTCCAGGATTGACATCTTCTTTTTTTGCATGAAATTTGCATTTTCACATTCACAGCCTTGAATAGTTTGTTTCTGCTTATAATTTCACTTACTTGGGTTCTCTGTTTTTAAGTTTAAGTGTGGCATTTCATTATGTTTTGTTTATTTGCCCCAGCTGGTCAAATTAAAATTGAAAGTTTTATTCATTTGATTGTTGTCTTTCAACTCTTGAAGAGTTTTTAGCTGACCTGAAAGTTGGGTTGAAATTGTCAGTTGGACTTATCTCATTATTTTGCCCCAAACCTTTCATATTGAAGACATTTCATACCCAACCGCAGATCATTCACATTTTGGAGTGCGTAATATTCTGCCAAAACTGATCCACTGTGAGAGTTTGAAGTGAGCCCTCTTGTGTCAGAATTGGTCTGATGGCACATTGCCACTATAGTCTTCTCTCCAGTCTGTGCAAATAGTCCGAGTCCTGTGACAATGATTGCATCATTGTGGTTATTGCCCATGTAGACTCTTCTCACAGTGGAATCGAACGTCATACGGTAATCTGTATTGTGAACTCCTCAGGCCAAAATCAAAAATGATGTTTTAGTGTCGGGCAAATGTTAAATTCATTTCAAAAGATGATCATTGCATGCAGATGGGAAAGTGGTCAACTTCTCCACAGGACATTTGTGACCTGTCACCACAAAATGAGCTGAAAGTCGGAATTTTCAAAAACTGAGATATTGGTATTTTTTAATTCAGCAGAAAGAGAGCTTCCCTATGTATGTACATGGAACACATAGGGGAAAAGTAAAAGGTAACAATGGGACATCAATCTGGCAGCTTTGCATCTTTGTTCCCGACATTGTTTCAACATTTCAGACCAGGCACGAATAATACTATCAAAATTGCTGAGACAATGACATTTTTAAATATGTGATTTTGCGAAATATATGGGATTAGATAGGAGACGGGTTAGTCTTTCCAATGATTAGAAAACCCAAAAATTGACTTCCACTTCAATTTGACTTTGAACCCTGAAAATATGAAAGCATGGGATGCGACTTTACTCTCATTTTGTCGTCACAGGTCACATTTCTGCAATCGATTCCATTAAACGGTGGACAAAATCTACAGTATAACATTAGTTGATACGGTGTAATTCTTTAAACCCATGGATTTATTTTGCTGGATTGGAAAAAAAAGGTACATTAGTGGAGGATGATACTTTGACTGCAGTTGGATAAGCCACAGGGCTACATGTATGTTCCTGACAACAGCAACTTGGCATTCAAGTGATGCTCATCATCCGGCCGACATTACGCCCGTGTAGATTGGAGTTGGGATGATGGGGATAATGGCACAGGCTCGTAGGACATGATATTAAGAGAAACGTAATCTGTTTGTGATGACGCAGGGGGAGGGGGACAGCACAGGGCAACAGCAACCCTCCTCCTGCCACCCCCCCCCCAGGAATCTAGAAAATACATGCACCTCTCGGGAAAAGACTTGGGCAGGGAAATAGTGTTATTGCTTTGTGAAAATGGATAACAGCAAAATTCTAATTGAAAAACACAGGGAGTAATTAGAAACTGATGTTTTGGGAGAGGTTCTGATAAAAGTACATTTGAATTGTCCTTGCATAAAAACAGACAGCACAAAGAGGATTGCAAAATTTGGTACAGATGAAAATCAAATTGTTTTTTTGTTTTGTTTTGTTTTGTTTAATTTGTGATTGGTAAATCGGTCACAATAATGCAAAGAAAGTGAATATTGAAGAAGGGTATTGGAAGAAACTTGTACTCTTTTACCTTATTTCCCCATTAAATTAAATTAAATTAAATTAAATTAAATTATACCTGAAATGTAAATTCATGAGTTAGAGACAAAGGGAGCAGGATACACGCTGTAGCACTATTAAAGTATTGATCACAATAGTCTGGCGTACATTTGAGTTAAGCACAAGAGAATACACAGGTCATGTATGTCTGGCTTTCTTAATGTGCACTGTGTATTGTGTAACTAATCCAGAGAGCTGAAGTTCATGTCATGGACACAACCCTCATTTATATCCCAGACCTAATTTGCATCTCATTTGATATTCATACAGGCAGTCACATGTCAGTGCACTAGCAGCTCATTAGGTTGCAGTGTATTTTCAGCAGACCATATCTGTTATCAGACCATATGGTTCATTCCGTGGACAGGCTGATCAATATGTGGAACTGTCCCATCTGTGAATGGTTGCCAGTCCACACTAACTCTTCATGTACATGCATAAATGTGTTCACCTCTAACACCCCGAAAAACATCTCTAAAAAAGTGCATGGATTCTCAATGAAACGCTCACTTGTTTTACCCTTTTTCCTCCTTGTTTTGTGAAATGCCCGCTTGCATGGATTTGCGCACCGCTGGTGAGTACCCACACCGATAATTTTTTGTTTTATAACTCAAAATCATGTCAATGTCATTTCTCCATCTCACAATGCCCCCATCATTGGGGAAATTTCTCCTCTTTGGTTTCATCACTCATCATCATATTCCTTACATTGCTGTGAGTATGCCTGCCAAGTGTGCCACCTTGAAATCAAGGCTAATTCACAAAATCCTCCCCCCTTACTAGCACTCTGCCAATGACAGTGTTAAACAGAGCTGGCCCTTTTTTTTTCTTTCTTTTTTTTTAATTCCAGCTTCCGCCACTCCGACATCTGCCAACTAACCCCATTTTTCTCCCAGCCGCAGCCCACATGCGTAATGCCCACTTTGTTGTGCGGCGCTGTGTGGCGCACGTGTGAGGCTACAGTACTTAACCCACTGCAATCCAATCCACAGTGCTCTCTCTGGCATCGCTCAGCTTCCATGCGCACATTGCTGCTCCCTCATGACCCAAGTGACTCTCCACACACACGTGTACACACGTAACCTCTCAACTGAGCTTCGCCCTCCCTTGTCGAATCCACTGTCTTCCTGCTTTCTGGAGGCTTTCCTTTCTTTCTGAAACAGCATGGGGCCCATGGATTTTACTAACCCCCGACTTTGTCTCCACTCACGGATGGATTGTGTGCTCATTTGAAACCACCACTGCTATCGTTTCCCAGGCCTTATCCAAAGATGTGGAGTTAATACTGAAAAAGGGTTGTGATTTCTCCTGCCCCCCAAAAAAGTGCATGCTGATGTTGCCATGATTAGGTACGCAGGTCCGACGTTGCTTCTAGACTACGATTACCGGATTACCATAGACGGTAAGTTGAATTTGACGTGCGGGAGACAGTAAGTCGAAATCTACGTGGGAATGGGACAGCAAATGGACAGCTGTGTCAACCAGGGCCCGGTTTGTTCTTTTGTCCGTCATTATCTGTGTGTGAGTTGTGCGTGAGAGTCTGGTTCCAGAAAAGATTATAATGGATGATTCATTGCAGTACTTGTGCTAGTCGCCAAGTTTCCAACCAACCTACATGTACTTTAGTATTAAAGAATATAGCCTTGTATAAACATAGATGTGGATTTTCCTTGAAATCATCTGGATAAAGACAATGTAACAATTTGTCTCATTAATGTTGTGAATTGTCGGTGGAACTATAATTTTTTTTTTTTTTGAAATACGATAAAAGGCTGTTGAATGGATGTCATGTGTAAAATGTCTCTTCATATAACAACGAACCATCAAACTTCAGAATTGAATATAACCTAGTGGGTACTGGTGTATACATGCTGTTTACTCATACATGTATTTGTAATTGGTTTTAGCCTGTTATGTAATTTGATTTACTGATTTGATTACTTTTTTAATTGATTACTTTTTGTATCGATCTTGTCACACTTTATAATAGTGTTGTTGGATGAAGTCAGGTATAGTCCAGATACATACATGTATACATTTACATGTACATGTATGCACATTAATCATCGGGAGTTTGTGACCCTAAGGAAACTGACGCTGAAGGCCCGTACGTCCTCGTACCACAGAGATGGTAGGCAACACCTTCAATGACTCTGACATTGTATTGGTTGATATGCACCTTGCAAACACTGCCTTCCCTTGAATCTGATTGGCCTTGATTCATAAAAACATGTACAAGTACAAGGGGAGTGTAGTGCCTAATCATGCATTTGTCTTGACCCGTGTCAAAGGTCGAATGGAGAATAACAGGGTGACTGTTCTCAGACTCTCTGCATGAGAGATTTTGAGCTGTAATCAGACTAATGGAATTCACCTGGGACCAGTATGACGGCATGCAAAAAATGACAAAGAGAAAGGTTGGGTTTGGTATATGTCTTTGTTGCCTTGCATCAGGAGTCAATACTGAAACCCTACGAGTTTGTGCACATTCAAATGAAAATCATGCCTGCTTCATGCCACAGTTGCCTGTGCAAACTAGTACAGGGACGTTTTGTCAGCCTGATAGGATGCTTTTGCTGGGCAGTAAAATGTGAAATACCCATGCTTATACATCTGTGAAGTCTGTATGGTGTCCCGCCTTGGAGAGATATCCACCATGCCATTTCCCACTGAGATGAATGAATCGTCAGCTCACCACAGCTTTGCTGCAGTGAAAATGCGGTTGCAGTGGTTGCTCCTTTGGACTGTTCGTAAATTTGTACATAGTAGCCATATTTCCAGTATACATGTCTCTAGATGCACATGTACATGTGCCGGTACCTTGGAATCAACTCAAAATCAGGAACCCATGCAATGTATAAAAAGCCCTGTGTGAACTAGCTAGAAATGTGAAGCAGATTTCATTGCTGTGGCCATTGGTTTTTCATGGTGATTGTACATGCTGTATCTCATTGCCCCAAAAGGTGCGTCTAGCTTCACAAAGACTTCAATGAATTACTTTTATCTCAAGTGCTTTTCTTTTGGTACTTTATCCCAAGTTGTGGTTATGACTTTTCAGCAGGCCAGTTGCACTGCCTACATGAACATGCATGCATCGTGATGATGCATACTTTGTGGTTCTAGTCGAGAATATTTTGCCTACTGCTTGGGTTCTGAAAGTGCTTGTTGTGACTATTGGAGCTTCTAACCTTGTCAGATGGCTCCGGGATAATCTTGGTGTTGGGTGCTTCCTAGCATGCTGTAATGGTAGCATTTCTACAGTGTTGTTGGTGCCAAAATCGAAGGGATTTCAACCCTAATCCTTAAGGTTTATAATAAAAAATAACATAGGCACTTGATGGATTTGGCCTGATTAGGGTTAAAGCGCACTGTAGGCAGTTGCAGCTCCTTGGGGAACATATAGATCTAGTACAGTGTAGGTGCAATCATTTAACAAGCTGGAGGGAAGCAATTAGTGACAATATATCTTGCCTAGGGACTCCACACTGCAACCTCCTGAGCTGGAGTCAAAGCCAGAATGTGTGAAATTGCCCAGTCTTCATAGAATGCACACAACACTGCACATCTGTTGTACATCCTACCCTACCTCAGCCCAGCTGTCCACAGAACCAGATGATATGTGATATTGTTCACGAGACTATCAGAGATAACATGTAGGATCCCCTCACGGACATTTACTGTCCGCACCACATCAGTATGTCCAATCCATCACACCTGGAAATGACCGTTAAATAACTACACCATCACCATTCATAACTTATCAACTGCAGTATCTTTCTTTTGTCAGCGATCGGTATTTGTTTCCTCTCTGTAGACCGGCAAGTAGTAATTAAGACTGACTGATGGCTTTTACTGTAGTCAGTCCCTGACGATACTCATGTTCAAAGAGGGAAGTATTGAGTAAGCTTTTAGCTAATGAGGCAGGAGAGGTTGGGGGCTCCATGTCTGTTGTTTACTTAGACAGTGCAGAGGGAAGCCACTGCCTTGTTTTGGCAGCTGCCAGCCATGGACAAATATCGCTTGGAATTACACAACATCTTTTCTTGCTTTTTTTTGTAGGAAATAAGAATTGAGGCAATCAGGCATGCAGTGTTGAGAAATGTCTGGTATCTGAACACCGTGCTGCTCTCATTTATGTTGAGCTTTCTCTGCTCTAAACGGTCTTCATGAGAACGTTAACATACTGTTTTGCGATCTCATATACACAGTGTAAAAAGAACCCATTTCTAGCCCTTTCGATGCCTTAAAAAAAAAACTACGGTATGTAAAGAATTATATTGATTCAGGACTGCAAGGCTGATTAAAAAATTTCCTCTTCCTCTGTGCTTCCTTTGTTCCATGTCTGTCCCCCTTTCAGTTTTTCCTTTGCTTTTTGGGGGTGTATGGTTAAATTTTCAGCATAGTTTGACTTTATTTGTTACAACATATACATAAATGCAAGTTTAAAATGCCAAATGGGTGAAAGTTCTTTTTCGTCACACACAAAAGCATGAGCAAAAGTGTTCGGAAAATCCAACCGCCGTCTTGGAAAATTCGCTTTTGTAAAAAAAACTGAAAGAGAGCAGCTGCGCCTTTTAAGGAGGAAAAATGGAATAGAATCCTTTTTTAAAAATTTGATTGGAGGGTAATCAAGATACACCTGTAATTACATGAAATGTGCAATTTGGAAGTCTGCAGATTGAATCTACTGTTTCTCTCTACTATAAAAGAAAATCCAGTCCAAGGAGAAACCCTTAGTTTCTTAATGCAGTGCGAATATCCTCAGCACGTTTGGAAGGCCTTCCATTGCATGCTGCTTTCACACACGTACCCGTATATGTTGTAGATGCGCCATGATTGATGAGTATTTAATTCAGCATCAGACCTGCCTTGCCAGATGGCAGACTTTGATACATGTACATTCCGTCCCTGGATAGCAGCATGCTTGCTCCCCAAAAGTATATAATGTTTTATTCCCTATGATGTGTAGAAAGACATACTTGTAGTCCGCCTGGACAAATTTCTGCTTCAGAATTGAAATTGGATGTCCTTTAAAATGCATTTGTTTCCTAATTTATCAACATCACTGTATTCTGATCATTGGATTGAGTGATTGATTTTGATTTATTTCATGTTATTTTACCAGAGGAGCTCCATCATTCATCAGTGAACTGTTCTCCTGGGGCCCTGGGCCACAATAAGAAGAAATATACTACATGTAAATATGAGATACAAACAGAAACTGATATGAGGACTCGGGTCACCCATTCACTCTTCTGATACATGCACTGCATAATTGAGATTGTCTGCAGTGGACGACCAGTGAACCCCGTCCTGAGCCAATCCAGTGCACTTTACACGCAGGCACCACTCAGTCTGCCGTTTTGATATTGCACTCCCTTGTCATTCTCTGAAATCCGTGAGCCTGGCGTAATGTCGCTTACACAGAGCACCCCCCCATGTTTGCTGGGTAACAGAAGTTTCCTTTCTGCACCCCAGCTGCTCCATAACTTCCTCATGATGTCTCCTGTTGTGTTTACGGAATGCATTCAGTTCACCTAGCCTCATCCCAGGTGCCGCTCATTTCTACCTCCTTACCCTTTAATACTGATTGCTCACATTTCTAAACCGTGTGGTTTTGATTGGACCATACAGGTATGCAGCGTTTAATCAGTCACAGTTTCTGATTTATGGCAGTCTACATACATTGTATTGTAGATGTCACCACTACTATGAAAATGTAGTACCGCTTGTAGGAAATTAAAAAAATAACATTCTAAATGTATAGGGACTCTACAAATCAATTTAATTCAATAGTTATTATTTCCAACCTTCACAACACAAGTCTGAATTACCACAATGACTTGAAGATTGCTTTAAGAGCAAAGGTAAATTAAAACAAAACAATTTCTTTTAAAGGTAAGAAAGATTTAAAAGTGTGTGAACAAGAGACTGAAAGGAATGGAAATGAATTGAATAAAATCAAAGTAAAATGGAATGGACAAGAACAGTAAAACCAAGGGGCTGCTTAAGTTGTCATCTGACATTTAAACTGTAGATGACTCAATGTCAGAAGGGTAAATCACTGTTTTTCATCCATTCCTGTTACAAAGGAATTCAGTGATTTTAGTCTAGATGTCTGAGATGTTTGGCACTATAAGTAGTAGGGATGATCCAACAACAAAAATAGAGACAGCGTCTTTGAAAAAAAAATATCAGTGTTTCTTTTTTACAAAGGAACGGATGCAGTCCATCAGTGAAATGTCTCCACTGCTTTGTAAAGGCCAAGCAATTAACAGAAGCCAACCTCTATTTTACATTAGTACAGGAGTTAATTATTTGCCCGCTGTTTACCTGGCAGCTACGCACCGAACAGATTGCTTACAATTTGTAACCGTTATAGCGCTTATGAGAGGGTGATTTGTCAAACTGCCTGACATTGGCTCTGTCCCGCACTGGAGTTTGAATGATCATTCCAGTTAGGCATGTTAAGTGGCAGCAATTTTAACCACAGCTCGGTACATAAAGTTACATGTACAATACATGTACTTGCTCCCTTAAAGGAAGCATATGTCTCTTCTATGAAATATCTTCACTGTTGAACTCGTGTTGAATGTTCAATATTTACACACAAAAATCTTCAGTGCTCTTCTGCATTAGGGTCATTGTTCAGTGTGAGTTGCCGTATTTGTTTAACGAGTCCTCCTTATCAAAATATTTTCCACCAGTAATTTCAAATAGCTCGATCCGCCTTCCCACAAGAAGATGTTGATTTGGGGGACAGACTGTAAACATCTGCCTGCTGTGTCAAGGGTTCCCCCCCCCTTGTCTTTAAGGGCAGTGCTGATGGCGCGGGTCCCCAAGCACACCTGCGTGTCCGGAGAGGCATTTCTCTTGCATAATGTTCCCGTTCAATTACCCAGCGTAATGTAATTGGCGGGCTTGTGGATTCAGCCTTTGCAGAATGGAGTGGGCCCCCCTCCCACCAAATAATCCTGATGTGTTTGTCTAAACCGGCTGTTTTTGCACAGTACACCATCATTTGACTCCCCATTTCAAGAGGGGATAATAAGGCAAATCCCTTTCTACCTTCTGCTGTAGCAGATGATGTTTAAAATGCTCTGTCTTGTTTGGATATTTATCCCCTGGGCATGCTCAGGACACGTACGTAGTGAAGAGGGGGAGCAGTGCTGGATATTTTATGAGCCATTTTGCATGCAAGTTAGTCAGATTAGTGAGGCATCTTAAATGTCAAATTCGCCAGTGGAAAAAAAATCATTGCGTTTTTTCCCCCTCCCACCCCCCTCCACTTCCTCGGACATGACGGAAGGGACTTGATAACAACATCGGCCATCCGATTAGGACGCAATCTCGGTGTGCCGATAATACACTCCCTCCCTGCAGCTAGCAAGCCGTGAAGAATCGCCTTATGGGGTGTGCGGTAATGCCCGAGATACTGCGTTTGTGGCTGGACACTCTTAGCGTAATCTCCGTCCCATGTACTGAGCTGCCTGTCACCGTTGCTAGCATAGGGGATTGTCATCTTGTATACTGGATTTGAGGACCGGGCTTATGCACTGATGAGGTGACAAGTTGTTAGAACAGTTTTTTTTTTCAAGGGGGTAGATACTAGATATCGGTCAGAGAAGAGGGTCATCGATACCCATGGATCTGTGCCATGTCATTGAGATGTATGGTAAGGCAATCATACCTGTTGTTTTAAGTGCCATTTATTTTCACGGCTACATTGTTGTGGAGTTTAAAAAAAAGACTTTATCAAGATGAGTTGTGCACACAGTACCGGTAGTCATAAACCTTTTTTTTTGTCATTTTAAAGCAAATGCTTACAATAGAAAAGTATGGGTATTGAATGTGGCAAAAGCTTCTTTAGTTTTCTGCTTCTGCAGTATGCTGTTTTCCAAAAATATTTTCCCCCAGACTTATGCTGTTCATGTTTTGATCATGATATCAGAAACAGTAATTTTGATATTCACTTGCATGTGTGCTCCTTAATAACAGTAATACATGCACTTGTATGATTGGATAAAAACAGCTCTCTGGGATTTAAAGATAGTTAACAAGTTCATTGACTCCATCCTTTGCAGCAAAGATGCCATCTTTAGAGGTCGCTGACATACTGTACCAAGATTAAGAAAAGAAGTTAACACTCTCATCCATATGTAGACAATCATGATAAACTAGGGCTCATCTGTGTGTTTGCCAACAGTACAGATGGGTTTTTTGTGACCAAGTCCAGATTCAAAGAATTTATGGACTTATTGCAAAGTATCTGTGTTGATTGTTTTTATTGTAGCTCAAAGACTGCTGGTAAATCCTTAACATGGACAGTGTACACAGGGACTCTGGCACCAAAATTTGAGCCCCCCCCGTCCATTTATACCTAATAGAGGGAACCTTTGTCGCAGCTACTCACAGACATGGCGTAGATATTTATTCAGCCGTGGAAATGGACTTTCCAATCGGAGAGTTGGCACCTACTGTCGCCTCTCTGTGCATGGGTTGTGGCCAGACAGATTTTGACATTTTATGTTCACTTAAGATTTATCCTCTGAAGTCATCATGTGTTGGAATTGGTGGCATATGCAAGCCATGTTGTAATATTTTCTCGAAATTTTGTTGAAATTGAAAATGCCATCATTTTAAAAACAGTACTACATGTACGTGGTACCAACTATCCTTTGTTATATTTTATTTTGGGGGGGATTCTTTTACAGCTGAAAAAAAATTTGAACTGTCAGTTTTAGAAATATTTCCATTTTGCCCCTCGCTTCCCAATCCAAGACCTTGATACACCACCGTAGGGAGTGTCCCATATGCTGGCGATTCAAGTCATCTCCGTCTTTTTTTTTTTATAAATTGAGTGGTTTCTGTTTTCTGCCGGCTGCATGTTCATTTGTGTATATGTCCGTGTACCATGCAGTATTCTTATTAAATTCTAGTGAATTTTCCCGCAATGATTCAGAGAGCCAATCCCACAAGGCTACAACAACATCCATCTGCATGTCCAGAAGAAAGGCTAAACTGTATCTTGGGAAATCATTGTATGAGCTTTCCTTGTACTGTGTGAATTTGCAAGTTAGAGGATCAAAGTCTGCTAGCTATAATACTTTGCATGATAACTGGCATATCATTTGTCTTGTATATTGTATCACTGTCTGTGCTATGGCAATGCATTGCAGAAAGTCTTGGCTGACTAGAGCCTAGACTCTAGTGTTTATACATGCAGTTTAGCTTAAGCAAAGATGTTGATTCTGGATGAGTAATTAAGCAATATTTGCCAGTAGCAGGCAGTATCTGTACTTCAGTGTGTTTGAAGTTTCTATGCCCCAGGGTGAAAGAAACAAGTGTTGGGGTTCTGAAGCTTCTTAAATGTAACAGTGAACACTGCTGGAGGGTCTTTTGACGTGAAGGGTTCTTACAGTCTTTTACTACCATCATGGTTGTCAATCTTTTTCCCTCAACTGTTTTGCATGATGACTTTGAAACTTTAGTGCAACACATTTGGGTTTTTTTATTATTTGCTAAAATGCCGCCTTGTTTTCGAAGACCTTGATAATCTCCTGTTCATGTACATGCGGTGCTCATACCAAGGCCTATACTGAGAGAAATCCTGCACACTTAGGTGCATTCTTAAGGGGAAAAATGCTCTTAATTTGACAAGTTTGACAAAAGACAAGCACCGGTACATGTACCTTGTACTTGTACTTGGTAAAGCTTTTTGACTCCAAGTTATCACAAAGTAACTGGTACTCTTACTCCCAGTTTACAGTTAAATATCCATGCTACATTTGTGGTACATATAAATTTCTCTCATTCATGCATGTGATCAAGAACTGTTACCTTAACTGTGGAAAAGGTCCATGGTAAGTCCATGTACATGTATTTATTTTATGTACAAAAGCCACCTGGGGGGGTTGGTTTTTTTTTTTGTCCATGAGAAATTGAGAAAGTTCTGTTGGGATGATCAGGCCCTGTAACTTGTTTGGAGGAGTACTTCTTTGAATAAGTTCCGATACGTGTACTACTGAGTTATTTGAAAATCTTACAGTTTACAAGTCTTCAGCATGAATCAGTTCCAGGGTTGATTGACCAGAATTGGTTTTAAGACGAGGAGAAAAGTGATGTCATGCGCAGTGGTATCAGCAAATATCCGGAGCGGCTACACGTGCGCATGAGTACCATCTTTTTGGAAATCAGATTTGAGCTCTACGTGCTTTGAAAGCAATCGTGTCTGGACCTGACGTTCCACAATCTTAATTTGTGGCGCTCCTGTAAAGTGACCCATGGCAGGACTCCCGAAATCTGACAGGGGGGCCATTCTAGCTGTTGTATCGGCTTGCTAGGAGTCAGTCGTTGAAGTTGCGTTTGACCTCACCGAGCCAAACCTGGAGTCATTACGGGAAAGATTGCAAAGCGAAGGGGGGGGGGAGGAGAAGAGAAAAAAGTCCAGGCAGCACATAGCAGGTGTAGCATAGCAGGGTCCGTGCAGCGTTCAGGAAACTCAATCTGGGAAGCAAGAACGTAACGTTCTGAGACCTTTAAAAAAAAAAAAGGCAAAAGATTCCCCTTCATAATGCCAGGCTGTAGCTCACTCTCGCTGATCGAATACAAGTGTTGAATGTCAATCCCCAGCTTGCTTGGCCAAAGCAGGACGGCGTGTTTGCTCTTTCTTCCTCATTATCTCTCCCTTTCTTTCAGTCTTGTTGCTTGAGTATTCTCCCGTCGTTTTCCTTTATGGTTTTTTTTTCCCAGTCTTGAAAATCAGATCCAGATCTTAGAGAGAGACCACTCAGTGTCTGTATGTGTGTTTATTGTTAGAATGTGATTATTTTATGTTAGAATCACTTGTGTCCTGTTCACAGAGCTGAATCAAGCCCATTCAGAATTGTCCTCTTAGGGAATGTTGGACCCAGTTTCTCAAGGCTGCAGCAGTTAATTGTACATTCTTAATAGATAAACAGTTTTCCTGAGAAATGGACCCCTGCATGCATATCATCTGATTAGCCTGGTCCTTGCAAACATCTCTGGCACTTTCCCTTCAGTGGGTTAACCTTAGTCCAATCCCCAACCCCCCCCTACAATTACAGTTAGAAGCCATAAATTGTGATGTTACCACACTCTAAGGTGCAGACCTTTAACACTCTCCCATCAGTCCTTTCTCACTGCTGGCAATTTTACTTCTGTGATGGGATGACATGAAGATTATTTTGATGGGTCTTCAGCACAAAACTCTGGAGAGGAAAATCCTACATGTACGCCCATTTCACCGTCTAAATTATCTTGAGGGGGTGTGTACCATGCATTCCCTGGGATACAGTTCAAGCCATGTGTTTGATTTCTTCAGCCTGCCTGACAACTTGAACACAAGGGATTGTGGCCAATCACTTGCTAGCAACCTGCTGTGAGTGTTTTTGATCAGTAGCAAAGCTACATGTGTGTAGGTGATTTCCCTAGATTAGAAAAAATGGATGCAGGAAACAACACTTGATGACTCGTTAGTTTTAACCAGAGCTCAGGAATTAATCTCTCACTGGCCCGCCCACTCGTGTAAGTACATGTAAGAGAGGCCCACTGCTGTTTTTCAAGTTGGAGAAACAAGAAACAGGCTGATGTATTTGCACACATGTTCTACCCAGCATCCGGTCCGTCACTCCCCCACAACATACACACGAGAGAGCGTAGGAGGTGATCAATGAAACCCTGTTTGTCTTGAACTCCGTGCCCTGTACATGGTCCAGTATCCTCAGTGCCTCTGCACAGCAGGAACCATCTCCCAAGAGGTCCTCATGTCTGTGAAATTCAGCCATGGTGTCTGACCATTATGGTATTCTGTCGAGCCATAATCACATTATGCATTTCCTGTGTCGCAACTGTTGTCCCCCCCCAGTTGAATCAATGCTATTTAAACTCCCATTACATAGATTGGATTCTTGTGTAACGAACAAGATATAGATTGCGACCGGCCACATTACAGGGCCAGAGATGGTCGATGAAAAGCCAGGGACACGTCCACTGGGATGGGGACACCTGCACATGTAATCACCCGTTATGGCCACAAAAGATGGCACCGACACCTTGCCTGGTAACCGGCGTCAAGTTATTAATGGCAGGCCGGTGATTCCTTGATAGCCTTTAACACTTTGCAAAATGAGAATGCGCACTCAAACATGACTGCAGGCCCAAACTAATTTCAGTTTTCGTCGTGATGATTACATTGCTGAGGAGTTTTAGGTTTTGTTTTTGTCCCTAGCTGCATACATGCATGTCTGTATATCTTGCACATGCTTAGAACACTTGGATTTAAGTACCCGGTACTTTGTTCAGTTTTTACATGCAGCAAAATTATCCGATACAATTTCAATCCATCCCACATGTAGCTTTAATATTATCAATGACCTGAAACAAATACTTTTTTCTCAATTGAGGTAATAAAAATCTTACGTTAAATTTAGGTAGGTAGTGATACAAACAGCCAGTTGATGATGTTCTTCATTTGATGGATAACAAAAACCCCGTTTTTCTGGTGCTGGCCAGATGAAATGAAAGAACCTTAGCAGCCATGCTGCAATTTGATATTGTCCTTGGTCTGCAATGGTTGGCAGCACAGTGCACCCACAGGGGTACTCTGCATCCTTGTACATGTACTGAAGGTCACATCTATAAAGTCTTGCCCTGTTAATCTGGTGCAATTCCAGGTGAACTGTATATACTTTATTCTGCCAACGTTGATGATCTTGTTGATGCTTACAGACAACGTGGCACTTTGAGATAAACCAAATACTTGTGACTAATACACACCAATGAAAACTGTTCACTCAAAGACTGACATTCACTGTAGCGCAAATGTCAGGTCAGTTTCAAAGTCTGCTTCATCTGGATTAGACTTGCTGCCATGATTAAAATGCAAACGATTATGTTACATGTTCCACTGTTTCCTTTTACTTAGGAACTTGGGCAAATCAAATAACAAACATGCATGAGAACCTTTCATAGGTTTGTCATCCTCGCAGACTGCAATTCTTTCTTTTGAACCATCCGGCTGCTGTCAGAACGCTTTGGGGAAAATGCCAGCCCTATGAATTTATGTCGGCAAGGTGACATTTCGAAATTTGAACGCACTCACTTTCCTCCGAACTGCACTGTCCTTTCCAGTTGACAGCCGGAATGAATCTGGGGCATTAAAGAGATTGGGCAATGGCATGTAAAATGATACGAGGCACCTTCTTGAAGAGGCCATGTGTCGCATTTCACGGTAGTGGGATTTCTCAGGATGATGCTGGATTTCAAGATCTTTGGCCCAATAAAGTGGGGGATTTGTAGAAGTTCCATCGTGCAGATTTTGCATCTTTTAACACAATATACCAAATAAAACCCCCAAACCAAGTGTAAAATTCACATAATCATAGCCATTTTGGAGAAAATTAATTCCTTTTTTTTTCTGTCATAAGCCCTGGAAGTCACTGTATTTTATTGTTCTCGGTGTTAGAATTCCCCCGTTAGCATTCATAGCATTACATGTCTGACAAAGACCGGGCATGGTGTTAAAGATAAATTAATGTACCAGCCTCAGCTGACTGCACTGTGATTGGGGGGAGTCATTGATACCAGTTAATTCCCAAATTGATGGGCAGGAAGGGGGATGGGCAGTTTTCCTCCGCCATGTGCATGATTTTGGGGGACAGGGATGTCAATTTGGGAGGGGGGTTGGGAAATATATATATTTTTTTTTTTGACCAGAGGATGATGGGCTATTGGATCATTTCCCCCCACTTTTTTGTGTTTGGAAAAATTAGGCAGATTTTTAAGTGTTTTTGGACTTCCCAATAACCAAAATGTTTACAGTGGTCTTTAGCCATCCATAAGCATAAAACATGCTCTTACAGAAGGGTGCTTAAATTCACTTCTTATGTTGATTTAAAAGACAGCGAAAAACCAAAACTACCGGCCTCGGCCGTAAAAAGACATCAACACTAATGGCGCAAAAGTCCCTTGGGCTGGTCAAAGGGAAGTGAAGAGGAGACTGGAAAACACTGAAGGAGAGACCAGACCCAAAATGTCCTCAGTTGAATCATAGAGAAAGGACACAGAAGGAGTTTGAACTGCCTGGGCTATGACATCTGTCCAATTACCGCTTTCTGGCATACCCGGTATGTCCGTAGCCAGAGCACAGCGAATGCTTGCTACACACCACCGTAAGCCCCCTTTGTACCCCATGATCATTGCCGCAATTTTTCACTGGTGATCTGTATCCTTCAAACGTTGTGTACTGCAGTATAGGAAGTTGAATATTCATGCCATCATTGGTGCTTGATATGATCTGACAACAACATAAAATTTAACGCTTGCGCAGTTGCTTTTATTAGGCTGTGTACCTGAAGTGTTCATGTGCAGTTGTCGCCCTTATCGAAGACTTTCTTCTGGGGTTATTTTGGGAATAAACAGCCAAGTTGTTCATGAGATATTGTGTTTTATTTGAATCCTTTTTATTGCTGAATTTACACAAAAAGGTATTTTATGAGATTTCGTGATATTTCCTTGTGATGAAACAGCACATTCTGTTTTTCCTGAACTTAACTGTCCTGTTGTGGTCAACATGTTTTTGGCCAGTCTTAGCCAAATTCGTAGAAAGACTTTGAAAACTGGTGTTTTGGAGTGACAAAAGAAACTTACAAACATTGCATGGATAATGGAAAAGTGCATCAAAATCTTGTAAAAAAATATTCATGACGGCAAAAGGAAATGTAATGCTAGATATTTTTCTTTCTATTTCCTGATCACTGCAACAAGTTGCAGTTAATTGCAAAGAAAACTCCACAAACATTGCAAGGATATTACTGGCCCCACTTGCCCGGCTAAGCTGCCGGGAGTAATCAGACATTTTTGGAATGTTTACTATTGTTTGACCGGCGATGATCATTGAGCACTTCGATGTGCCAGAGTTTTAACTCCTTCTGTGTCCATCCAGTCCATCCAGTGATGTTGTATGCTCTGCTAAATATTTTTTGTTTTTAAATTCAGGCACTGTACTTTGTTGCCATAAAGACAGGCACAAAATAACAGTCGTTGGGATCTTTCCAACCCTAACCCCCCTAGGGTTTATGTGAAAGAATGTTGAAACTGGAGGATTCAGGACAGATTGGGGAGACTTTGGCTGCTCACATGTGAGCCAGTTTGACAGGTCCATGTGTTGGAAGTGAATGAGGCATGTTGCTGTTGGGAGCATTTTCACCACGCTTATTCACCATCACGTTACTTCACTCCATTCTGACCACTTCTGGGTTGAAATTGATCGCAACTTCTGTACAGCTAAGTTCTGTCATGGTTCATCTCAGAGCTTCGATTTGCCTCCTGAAAGTGCATTGATTGAAAGTAGGTGGATGGCTTGTGTTTCTAGTTTGGGGGGCAGGGAGGCTGACACTATGAGTTTATTTAGCGTGTGCCAGTAGAGGCGTACAGCACAGATCGAAGGTTCTTGTAGATGATATCATGGGAAATGTTTAAGCTCGGAGTGTACATGTACACAGTAAAGGGGCCCAGTATTAAAGTTACCAGCACATTTGGCAGTGTACTGCTGATGATTTTGACATTTTTGACGTGTCTTGAGTTATTCACATCCTTTTTGTTGTGCGTATCGACGTGGAGGCTGTAACTGGATTACAGCCAGAGAGTGATTTTGGTTTTGAAATCAAAATCAAACCTGACAAGTATGTTTTGTTCCATTCATTTTTGACCCAAACAACTGTGTAAGAACATGTAGTAATGTTGTTGCTGCTGTTTTCATTCGGTAGATTGTATACCTGCAAGTGTAAAACATTTGGCAGTGTTGAAACTCTTGCAGATGTTTGTAACCACTGGGAAATACAGCTAATTTGACTGGCATGCTTTACTGTGTTTTGTGTCACATTCCCATAATGTGATGCAACTTACTGTGCTCAACTAGCCACCGTTTTTCTTGTCCGGGTCGTCTTTTGTGCTTCTATCCCCGGCGAGTTTCCTGCGGAGACAGTCGATCCCCTGGGCCACTACACGGCTCGGAACTCTTGTATATAGCCTAATTAGGTTAGAGGCAGCAGCAAACTGGGCCCCCTTAACTGTTTGGCTCCGGAGCGGAGCTGATTTCCCCGAGTCCTGTCGTCAGCGCGCTTGGTGAAATCATATGCAAGCTCAAGTTAAGTTGCCGCTCCTCATGCGCCGATGCAATTATGATCACGGTGCCGTGTTATTGCATTTTAGGCTGTTTGCATGAATTGGCATTACTGCTCCCGGAGAAAGTTGAAACAACACTTAACTGTACTTTTCTACTGAAATGGATGTAGGCATTATTAATAAACATTGGTAAAAAATCTGAAATTATCATGAGCATACAGTGCATGTTAATTTCACATTGTGCGTCCCCATCTGCATTAGTGAAGTCGAATAGTATGAAAGCAGAATTCACTTTGTACAGTAAAAATTTAGCGCTTGTAAAAGAGGCATTAAAATGCATGTACACGTATATGTATGTTCCCATTAAAAGGAAGTGCACTTTTATACATGTTCTAAAAGATTTCGGTTATTTGTTGTTTTGAAGACCAATCAACATTTGGTTTTTGGTCGAATGTGAATGAATTCAGACCTC
Organism: Acanthaster planci; assembly: GCF_001949145.1. The sequence goes on along the minus strand of NW_019091388.1, from coordinate 1,467,556 downwards.
ACCGTAAGGGTTACGGTCACCAAAACGAACTTCAAGTTCCCGATACAATTGCCAGCATTGCCTCCCCTGCCTTAGCTCAGATTTGTTTACCAAGTAGGATGCATACTCCAAGTGCAAGACCGTAGATACATCTTCATACCTTCTGCACACATTGGACTTGCTGCTCTAAGGCATCGTTGTGAGCAGTCCATTTTGGGGAGTCAGGTTGGCAAGGTAGTTCTTTCTTTCCTCGCCTTGCATCTCTGTGGTCCCAGGTTCAATTCCCGGCCCGGTGCACATGTGGAATGGGTTTTCAGTCCCTACCTGAGTCCGTGGGTTTTACCCGGAATATTCCTCTTGGGTTTTCTTCCCACCTCTAAAACAGTAACTGCTTCTTACTGTCTCCCCTTTACTGATGTTGGTGAATGCTGCCCGAGGCGCCCTTGTATGCCATCCGCTCGACCATGTTTAAATGTATTCATTGTTCCACGCATAATGTCTTCATTGTATCGCACAGTTGAACAGATCTGTATGAAATTTGCACTTTATAAATGAATAAATTATTAAATTATTATTATTTTGTGTCAGGAACAGACATTTGAAGAAATTTCAATCAAAGATGCAAATTTTACATTGCAAGTACTCTTACTCATAATTGAATGAAAAAAACAGCAGATTTTATCGCTTAAACGTGATTTGTTGTAAGTGTAATTGTAAGTGTACAGTTTGTAAACCTCATGATAATTTGAAGAGCCATGTACAAATGTTGGTCACTTTGTTCCTGTGGCTTACAAGTACCATGATGGCATGCTGATTAGTGGCGCACAAAAACTGTGAAACGTATGCCAGTTCGTTTATACAGTGGATGTGTAAGAAAACACATCGCCTTCAAGAGCACTCGTATTGTTACTTTAGTAAATACCGTGGCTGGCCATGCAATTCGTCTCACTTGTCACGTCTGAAGTGAGCACACCTCATCAGAAAATGTCGAAAATATCCATGGCAACCTGAATCATTTTCATGCCCAACTTGAACCGGGTACCATGGTGTCGTGTTTTCCACCCCCCTCCACTATCCCAGCAGCCTGCTCAGCATAGCTGCCCTTGCAGTCACAATAAGGTAAAAAAACACGAATCGGAGGGCAGGTGACACACGTTCCAGGCTGAATCTCCAACCTTTCAAATGTTTTACCACTTTGACAGTTCCAGACACAGCTTACATGTACATACGGGCAGCGGTCTTGCCAACTGTGCTCTGTCAGCAACGCGTCTCTGACCTCTTCGACTGGGGAGGGGAGGAGGAATAAGTCCTTGTTTTATGCCTTGTTACCTCTCCCGGAAGAATTTGATTGAGGAGTCGGAGTTGTTTATGCCTGTCCAGCGTTTGGGATTTTTTTCTTTCTTTTTTGTGGCCTCAGAGTAAGCATGAGTGACATCACTTTGGCACAGCACACTAGACACTCGCAGAAACTAGAACGGTACACTTTGTGGGTCAGAAAAATATTGAAAAAATTGATTCGCAGATGTCTAGGCCTTCCCTACATTTTCTACATTTGTTGCGAGGTTGATCTGAGCAGTGGTCTTGTGTCCTAACAAGAAGGTCGTCAAAATAGAGAGATGTTTGCACTCCTCCGGAATAACAAAATCTGAAGGACAGGATTAAAATTGGCCTTTCATAAAACCATCAGCGGCAAAAGTCGGCAAGAAATGTTTTCCTCTGAAGGCATGTCACACCCTGACTGAAAAAGAAGGTATGGTTTTTCACATTTACTTTAGAATACAACGGATTGCCCTGGTACAGTTGAGGAGTGGGACCAGAATGACATTCTCACATACATGTACATGGACATGGACATGTACATGTCCTGCTGAATTCTAACCCAGATTTTGAAGCGTAATTTCAGATGGAGTGTGCCACACATCTCAGACATGACAAGCAAAGTTCTTGTGCACATGTGATAACGTTCGCCCTGCGTTATTTATTAAACCGAGGTCGCTACTAGCATTTCTCAAAGGCCTTTTAATCAAGATATCTGCTCAGTGGCTTGGTTACAAATACCAGTCCTTGGTTTCTGCAATCTGTCTTGACGTTTTCCGTTCTTTTCTCTCTTTTGGGGGGGGCAAATTAGAAATAAATTACGTCGGTTTTCACCGTTAACTTTGTTTTTTTTTCTGAGCTTGTAAGCGACTATTGCCTGCAGCTTACCACAGGCAATATGGACCACCATGCTTTTTAATAATATTGCCGGTTTCTTCTTCATCGTTTCTTGTGTGTGTGTGCGTGTGCCCTGGGAAGGTTTCAGAGAAGTTGCAATAATACGCTGTGCCAAACATATCCCGGACTCCTGTTGTTGTCGGCTGGTGATTTATCTTGGTCGAGGCAATGACGGAAGTCTGCCGAAATTATCAGTTGCCCTTATGAAAGACGACACACGCTGTTGCAAGTCAGTACGTCGACCTTTATGCTTGGTCCAAACTGGAGCAGTCTCACATTGGCGTTGATTTGGAAGGAAAAGTTCAGCGGCCTTGCAGATGCAGGACTTTTTTCCCGACACTTTTGCTCACTTTCATCAAAGTGTCAGTTTCATCGTGGTGAATTGCACAATAATCTGTGAAACAGAAACCAACAGATGGAGGCAAAGAAGTTGAATATAAACAAGCTCCCTGCACGCATTGCCGTTTGGTGAGATAAACATTTAATTCAGAGGCATTTTATTTCATTTTTATTTGTTATTCTAGGCATGCCATACGGTGAGAAAAACTCACTGGTCGCCCATTGATAAAACTATTCACATACAATTAAAACATTAGAACAGTGTAAGAATGTTTAAAAAACACTTAAAGAAACCATGAAGAAAAGAGAAATTACACTGATAAAAAACATATACAATGCAATACGAAAAATTACAGGTAATTAGTTAATGAATTGTGCGATGTGGATGGATACAAGGGAATGCTGTTGCTTGCTGCTCATGTTATTATGATTTTTGTTATTATAATTTTGGTTTATTTCTTTCCTCTCGCCTAGGGGTCAAATTACCGGTACAAGAATGTCACAATATTGCAAATTTTTTTAAAACATGCAAAATATAAATTAATAAATATGATTAAACTCATAACATGGCCAAGAACTTGTGTAATTGAGCACTTATAATGTTAAGTAAAAACGGAACAAAAACAAAATAATTAATAAAGGTTAGATATTAATAAGAATTGCTCAGTAACTTTGCATAGAATTATATCAAGGCTTGCATCTAGGATCAGGAGAATTTACAAAATATTGAGTTATCATGATGTATTTTGTGCTCTTAATTTTTTGTTTTTTTTTATTGGATGGTTTGTTAAGATGCTATTTGAGTTGCTCATTGATTGGAATGATTTATTTTAGTTGGCACAATGTTAGGCATTTAGATTTTAAGGCACATCAAATAATCTCTATCAAAAATGCGAGAAAGACCCAATTTACATGCAGGTGCATACATGTAACTTCATTTTGAAAGGCATGAGAATCTCCTTGAATTGCAGAGAAGTGATGCACCATCTCTGTGTAATAGCTTGGAATGGTATTTATTCACATTCTGTGTCAGTGTACACTTGTTTTGCTCGGAGATTTTGCATGATATGGAAATTTATTCATTTGATCGTCTGCCGTTGGAAATTTAGTCGACAGAGACTTCACATCAAACAGATCATTCGGCAAATAAATCAACCCATCCTTGACATTCTTCATGCTTTATGAGTATCAGGTGTCATTCGTACGTGATTGTGATCTTTCCTACGTGCTTATCAGTGAAGGATGACATTCGTCTTTTTTCCATTTCCCTCAAGAAAGGAAGGGGGGGCTGGGGAGTAATATCTTCTGAAGTCTGTAATTGCACAAAGCCGCCAGCAAAGCGGTCGCCTTGCACTGAAACCTGTTTCCATCAGCGGGACAGTGATTCTTGCATTGTAGTTGCCCATAATTAAGTGGGGTCGGATTTCTGCAGAGTCAAGAACTGCTGCCGGTGCTCACTCAGACAGGAAGGAGGGAGGGTATCGGTAGGGGGGGGAGAGAAGGAAGGATAGATTGGTATCAAAGTCGGTCAGACTGTATCACCGTTGGTTGAGATGCATGCCAGATGAAATTATCGTCGCGGTTGGGTGGAGGTTTCATCATGAATCTCTAGTGTCACATCCGGTAACTCTTGACAGCTGGAGCAAACATGGAACGTTTGGCAGGCGGAGACATTAAGCTTTGCAGCAGTGCAACAGTACCCGGGCAACCAGTCAAAATCTGCATGAAGCACATTGCCTGCGGTACACATAGGCCTACATCCTTCCTGAGGTTGAATATGTAAGATCATTGTCGAGCAGTCAAGGTGCTTAATGCTAGCCAAAGTGGAACACAGTGGCTTTATTGAAGAATCTGCCCTCAAAGTCAAACCCTTGTTCAATTAGTAGGACAGCCACTGAGTTTTGAAACACAGTCATTATCTAGGTTTGTAGTGGTTTAACATTTTATTGAGGGGGGGTACTTGTGAATGCCTGATTGGAATACCTATTAATTAACTTGCTGCAGTAGAACTCAGTTTTCAAAAACTTTAATTAATCGTTGAATCTTTGTACGCAGCAAATCAGATACAATTTTTTTATTTTCTTTTAGATATTTATTGGGAGGAGAGGGGGTTAATGGTAGGAAAAATTGTAATGTGGCGTATTCATTTTAAGTAGTCTTTCAATGAGCTGATATATCCTACAATGTCTTTGATTGTCAGTATTCACTTCAAATGGAATGGGGAAAATCAAATCTGAGATTCTTCAAAACAGAGGCAGGAGTACCTGTAGGCTATGTGTGGTTATATTCTGGAGTTCCCTTTCTTTCTGGTCAGTGTTGTAGGAGTAAATAACTATTGATTTCCCCCTAGTAAGCAAATACCTGCATTGGAAGGCCAAGCAAAGTCACAGCAGCGGGGAAGAGGCAGTAGACCGGTGAAGTATTTGCATACCAGTGGCTGATAGGGCATCAGCCAGGTTACGCATTAACTTAGGTCCTGCTGGATTGAGGCAATCTATCAGCATCCCCCCCTCGACTTACAGTGTGTTGGACTAGTCTGCTAACATCTTTACTGTTCCCTTTTTTTGTCGTCCTGCGGGCAGCAGGCCCCCCCTACTTTCAAAAGGCCTGAAAGAGTAAAGACATCCCCCCTCGCTAAATATGCATCGCCACGTCGCCAAGGTTCCTGTCTCGCTCAAGAAGGAAAGGGGAAGGCTGGTTCTCTCTGCTGATGTTGTGATTAGTCAATTATGACCAGGCAAGAGGAAGGGAATGCTCTCATTCTTCCGTTATTGGTCCGGGAAAGAAGAAAAAAGAAACGAGGGGTAAAGGGCAGCTTCATAAGGCAGGTACCCTTTGGCCGACGGGAAGCCATTGATGCAGGCGTAAATCGTGCCAAGCGTCAGCTCCACACCCCCTTGAGCTACTGAGTACAAATTACGGATGACCTTTTTTCATCTCTGTGCCCGACACGGTGGCTTTTGTGTGGGTTCTTGGGTTTTTTACCCTGTGAAGCTGTGGTGGACCATTTGTGTTTTGTGCACATTTTCGAGCCCAGCAGCAAGGAAGATGAAGTGACATCACAACTCAGCTCAGGGAACATTTCAGGACATTTCCTGAGAGGTTTCCCCGGAAGAATTTTCTTCAGTTGCTGATAGTCAAGTAAATGCTGTGCCATTGATTTGTTTGCCTACTGGTTTTGGTTTGATTTATTGAAAAAGGGTGATGTGAAAAGTGTTCCATTAACCCAAATCTGAAATACTGCATGAACGAAACTCTTTTTTGCCCCAGAGCGTGGTGAATGCGAACACAGGCCGACTCACATAGGTTGTGGTCCCTGAAGGCTGCATGTCAATGACATGTTTGAGAAATTGTCAAGAATGTCAAAAATGAATGTCAGAAGTGACAAATATGAAAAGATGGACTGCTTGCCTTCTGTTATATGTGATTAAATTCTGTCTGAAAATTAGTTTACCAAAAAAGTAGTAAAAAATTAATAAGTATAAAAACATGCATAATTGGAGCATTTTAAATTTAGTTATTTATGAATCTTGATTTGTCATTCAAATTGTACTGTACGCCTGTGTATTTCCTGTATTCTGTATCTCCCATTATTATTACACTTTAAGCTCATTCCAAATTCGAGTCATTGGAACCTCCAGAATTTTCATGAGCAGTGTCGTCACACCAGTAACCTTCATTCGACCCCTCTCCAACAAAGCTGAGAATCCATACATTTTCATCTCTTGTATGTTCCAAAGCCCAGGAACAATTTCCCAGCTGCTCACAAATCATTAGCGTCCACCAGACAGCTTAAAATGAATCTCAAGACTAACTTGTACTTCTCTGCTGTGCCTGGAAAATTGAGTGCACAAACTGTCCCTTCTTGGACATTGGAAAGCGGTGATCATTTCTGGTTTTCAAGTGAAAGCTGATAATGTCTTCTATCCCACGGGAAGGGTGTTTTGAAGCGATCAGTGCACGAAAAGAGGAAAATTGTTTATTCGCTTAGATTGTTGTTTTTGGCCTGCTTGGTTTGTCAACTCCATCCTAAGCATACCAAATAATTATATCCCTCTGTTTGTAGTTGGAGAAGCTTAGGTTACATGTGAAAGTAAATGTGTACACTGATCTTTCACTGCAGGCGTGCTACACATTTCCCCTTTATGCAGGGAGACATTATAGCATTTGGATTTGCTGTGTGTTTTTGTTGATGGTCAGTTCTGAGATTTTCATGTGTTTGGTCTTTTTCCATATCACCAGAAATCCAAGTTTATCATCATATGAGTTTCTTGTATAACCACTTTTAGAAGGTATCGTTGGAATCCCTTGATACCATATCTAAAAATCAGAGCCAAGCTGAAAACTGCCCATTTTCATGATTTTTAATCATATTATTGAATTGAAAATATAACAGAATCTGAGATTAAACAATTGTTCCTTTTTGTGTGTGTGTGTTCTGTAAGGTCGTCACCATTATTGAATTTATCTCTCCAGGAATACATGTCCATTGCAGATGTTGTAGCTTTACCTCTGCATATAAAATGTGATGAGGTCTTTCTGTCTTTGAGTGCAAGAAAAAAGTCCTGTCTTCATACTCCGTGATTTGCAAAGGGAGCCCTCTATTGACATGTCCTGGTGAAGCAATCAAATCCAGTGAGTCAGGGAGCCATTGAGAGTGATGCTGGCGCCGCAGGTATGATGACGCCACCACCGGGGCAACCACCAGACAGGCAGACAGATGGAGTAAGAGAAAGAGAGGCACAGGAGGCTGACAGCCTTACAGAATCCCAGCACGGCTCTTGGAAGGTGTGAAATTTCATCCGGTGAATTGTCAGCGGACCACAGTGGATGGCCAGGACTCGCCTTTCATGCTCTTGTCCCATGCCAAAACTCATTGGCTCTTCTTTTGAGCTTGACAGGGAATATTGGAGGCGAATTGTATTACCCGTACAGTGGGGCTGCGTGATTTGAGGCCCAGACCTGCTGGGACAGAGAAAAGCGGATGCTGGAAAATTGGGAGAAGAGAAACAGTGATGTTATATTTATAGTCACTCTGAGGGATTGGCCTAGTCTCTCTTTTTTTTTCCTGGGCATTCATTTGGTGATTTCTGTCATATTTGATGCCTTCATTGTAAACTTATCCTGCCAAGGATTCCCTTTCTCCCTTTTTTGTCCCCTGTGGTTTTTTATTGACAGAATATGAAACGGGATCTTGAAAAAGCGAGACTGTGATAAGAGCTTTCTTAGGAGCCATTACATGTAGTACTGATCAGTATGTCAGGAGAAAATATTTCTGTGGTTAATAGAAATGAGACAGTGGTATTGAAATCTGAAAAACTTAAATTTAACACAAATTCCTTTACAGTTGTAGATTCCTCTAATTCAGCTAAGATGCTACACAACAAGTTTCGTTGTCGTGTCTGTTTCACGTGCACCCTGGTTTATGGAAATGCTAATTCTTTTTGGGACTAGAAATACATATACATTATTAAATACAACAAAAGCTTATTGCTTTGTACCGTGGAGGAAGGACACTGAAGGAGTTTGAACTGCCCGGGCTGAAACATCTGGCCAATCACCGATTTTCTGGCATGCCTGGTATGTCCATAGCCAGGGCGCAGTGAGTGCTTGCTACGCACCATCTGTTTTGCAACCAGAAGACCCCTTTGTACCCTACGGTCGACCGCCGCCATTCTTTGCTGGTAATCTGCATCCTGAAAACTTTGGGCGCTGAAGAATTGGAGATTGAATATTCGTGTCTTCGTTTGCACTTGGTATGACCCGACAGCAGCATCAAAGTTAATGCTTACACTGTTGCTTGTGTTTAGGTTGTGTGCCCTAAATGTTCATGTGCAGTTATCGCTCCTGTCAAATGATTTCTTCTGGAGTTATTTTGGGAATAAATAGTCCAGTTGTTTATAAGATTTTGTTTTTTGTTTGGATCATATTACTTCAGACAAAAGTGTCTTATGAGAGTCATGATTGCTCCTGGTGATGAAATAGTGCATGTTGTTTGTTATGTACTTGGCTTTCAAGTGGTGTTCGGCATGTTGTTGGCCAGTCTTTGCCAAATTTGTACCAAGCGTTTGAAAACTGATGTTTTGGAGGGACAAATATGAAAAGTGAAACCCTTGCATGGATAACAGAACAGTGCATCAAAATAAAAAAGTTCATAATGGCAAAACTAGGTCTAACGTGAGGGTTTTTTCTTTCTCAGTTTCCTGGTCACAGTGATAAGTTGTAGTTAATTGCAGGCAAAACACTACAAACTATTGCTAGGACATTATTGGTCCCACTTGTTCGGCTAAGCTGCAGACAGTAATCGGGCATTTTTGGAATATTTTCTGGTATTCACCTGACTGGGCGGCGACAATCTTGGACCACTTTGAAGTGCCAGAGCTGTAACTCCTGTGTCCTTCCTCCATGTTTATACACATGAACATTTATTGCATGTGTAATTGTGAAAGCACTACGTGTTTACAGGCTGGCCACCAGCCCCCCAACTTGGTAGTTGAGTGCTGAAATTTCTACTCCAACAAGTGGAAAATAATTTGAAAAACAAAATTAGATATTGAAAAAAAAAAATACAATACCACTTTGTAGTTGAATGTGTATTGACACACCTATCATACATGTACCGGTACATTTAAATTTGCCTGTCTGCCTCGCACCATGATTACCTCATCTCATTTCAACATACTGTCCATTTTCTTAGGGAGGGGTGAGTTCATTTCCCTGACTGAGAGATATTCTCCCCATCCCATCCCTCCAATTATTGGATGCTGTCCAGTCCACCTGAGCCTCACTTGTCCCCTGATCTGTTTGTGAAGCTGGCATCCTTGTTTCAGTGGACACTGAAGAGCCCTTTTCATACCTCTTCAGTGGACAATTCTGTGATTACACCACGGAACAGGTGCCATTCAGGTGATCCGGGAAAGGTCAACGATGAAGCCCTGACCTTCTTGATAATGACTCCTCAGAGAAGTTCTCGTTTCCTATGTAGGTGTAAGTCAAGATTTGTTTGTCTCCCCTTGTTGAACGGTGTGGGTAGATACTGACATTTTTGTTGAATCCCTTTCCAGCCTTCCCAGATGGGAGTCAGATTTTGAGAGCTTGCCAAGTAAGCATCGCTACCCGGGCATTACTGGTCTCCCTCCCCAGCTTACAGGCCTGGAGCCAAAGCCAAGGCCAACACAATTATTGCTCAGCCAATATAGGTGACCAAGTAAACATTGTGCTTTGCTTAGTAGCTTTGACTGGTTCTCTAGCCTATTTTTACGAAGCTAGAACATGAGCTAACTATCTCTGTGAAATAAAGTCTTGGTTCACTGTCAGTGGCCAAGTGCATTTTATGTTCTAGCCATAGACAAAGCTATTTAGCCTTCGGCATCAAAACCGAAAGCAGTGATCCTAATCCCTTCCAGCAGTGGAAAGGCAGGATTTGTGGGGGCAGATTTGAAGCCTAAGTATTAATGAAAACACAGTATCTTTCCATTGCTGCACATCGTCACTGTCTGTTCCTAGTGCCAGACCTTGATATGAGTATTGTATTTATGTGCCAGCCACAAATGTATAGATGGAGCTCATCCATCATGCTTTAAGTTTGCTATCAAATTCAGTCCCCAGTTAAGCTTTTAAGAATCAGACAGTATTGGAGGACTGTTGGGGACTGTAATGCCTCGGTTTTGTGATTGTAAAAATTAGTCTATACTTTAATTTTGTTTTTCAATGTTCAAGCTATTCATGGAATGTTTGGATTTCATGGGTGGGCTGTACAGCTTTTGAGCCTACAGTTAGAATTTTGGCCTGCAGCATGTACATGTTCTTGTGTCTGGCACATGAAATTATTGTTCACTAGGGAGAGCTGTTATTAATGAAGGAAGCATTGGAGAGACTGGTGTACAAGCAATGCATGTTTATTAGTGCTGTGGGATGAGATGACAGTTGGAATGCTGGAATGTTTTACACCATGAGCAGAAATGACTGGATCGGAGCATTCAATCTGTCACTGAGGGAATGGATTCTTTCCAGGAATTGTGAAACATTTATTGTTTGTATCCTTTCATTTGTGTGTGTTTCTCATTTTCCTTTCTCAGTCTGGCATAAAATTGCATTCCTCTTGTATCTTACAGATTCCTCGTATTTTGACAAGCATATTTGATTTGTTCCTGTGTATTGGCAGCCTCAGCATTACTTGCTATTTCAGAAGAAGACCTGGTGTTTCTCTTGCACGTTTTGCCTCTTGTCAGGCATCAGAGCAGCGCCAATATTGTGACTGAGCAAAAGTTGATCAATTCATTTACCTGTGGAATGGAGCGTTCCAATTTTTATCCTGTGACCACACTGTGCAGTGGGATAAATAAATTATGACGGGTAATCAACATTTCACCAGTCATAAAATTAACTGGCCCCTGAACAGATTGTGTGAATATACTGGTACACAGTGCTTTGCCATTACTAGGGGCCATTCTTGGTGTTCAGTGATGGGGCTGCACTGTAGCCTTTGTGTGTAGCGTAGTTTTATGACATGACCTTAATTCTGAGTATTGCATGATGTGCCAGTCAGGTGTGGATAATGGCAGTCACGATGATGGCACATCTGTCACCACACTTAATTGGATGTTATTACATTCAATCTTCGGTGGAGCTGTCGGAGGACCAGACTACATTGACTGACTCTTTTCTAGCCAACATGGCTAGTTCACATTTATAGCATTGATGAATGAATTTTGTTTTTGTGTCATCCACTGTGAGTTGAAGTTGCAGTGTACAGGAACTGTAAGCATAGCCTCAGAGGAAGGGTTTGTTGAATGTATCAGTTTCCTCTTGAGGCAAAACGGAGCAGAAACTTAATGGACAGTGTTCCTCTTTTGTTTGCTTGGTACGGGGTGGCTAGTGCCTAAAAGGCTCTCCTCTCATCACTGTGGTCCTGGGTTCAATTCCTGGCCCGGGCCATATGTGAATAGAGTTGTTGATTGATTCTCTCCTCTGCCACAAGATTGTTTTTTTTTCTCCCAGTTCCTTAGTTTTCCTCCCCAAGCAAAATCAACCTTTATGCTTTGTGGCTGTTGCTCCTTGGGCAGATGTGGGTGGTACTGCCTGAGATATCCCCACCCCCCCGTCTCATGCCTTCCGCTTGACCATGTTGAATTTAATGTCTTTGTTGCATGGCGCATTTGAAAATGTGCTGTATGGAGCTGTGCTTTACAGATGAATACATGTACATCATTTTGCTGCCAACAAGTTGTAGCCTTAGCAGGGGGGGCAAGGGTGTTTCTTCCACCACCACTTCCCATATTGACAAGGTTTCTACCTGGCCCCCCTCCCCCAGAACTCCTTTGATGATTTTCAGATATTCTGACCTGTTCTGTATCATTATGGAAGCATCCCTACCAATCAGTCACACGTCGCTGATCGGAGCCGATGTGCAACCCTCCCTTGGCCTGTAGCAGGTGCGCCACCTGGCACAATAATCCAAATTTCATTTTCTCCTACCGCGTCCACATGGACCCTGGGCGGCGCGTATTGATGGGATGAATTGTCAAAACACAGCCTGCGCACTGTGGCGGCGGAAGCATCCGGAGGACAACAAGGTCCAATTTTGAGAACGTTGGGCTAATTCTTTGGACTGTCTTAAGTGGTTCTCACCTAGAGAGGTGTATTAAATATGCATGGTACTGCTTCTGACGGATTATCCACAGTGCATTAATTTACAATCAATGAAGACCACCTGAAGCCACAGTGTTATTGTGATATTAGTCTCATGTTGTTACAAGAATGCCAAAAATAAGGGGGTCAGAAAAAAATGATGGTAAAGGTAGAAAATGTTTCTCCTTCAGTTTGGGCAGGAGGAGCGTGAGTTTAAATTTAAATCTCGGTTACTTCATAATGACTAAGAATAGCTGTTAGATAATATGCGGTGTCGTGAGAGTAGGACTCACACACACCAGAAGCCAATTTCATACCAGAACAAAGTGCAAACATTCATTTAGCACAGAGTGATAACAAAAAGAGGTTACCAGTCAAAGCTTCATGCAAATCCCATTTCCAAATAGCTCATTGTAATTGAGCCCGGTACTTCTTCTCCAGATGCAGTAGGAATCAACCCCCAACAACCCGTGTTTGTCAGCACAGGAAGCTGTGTTCTCACCCTTGTAATCCTCCTCATCACCCTCATTTCATTGTCCTAATTTGTCTGTCACCACACCTCCCTAGCGTTCTCTCTCCCCGGTAATTTATGTCTCGTCATGCCCCAGAACCCTCCTCCCTAAAGGAGAAGACTCTCCTCGCTGCCATGTTATACCTCCGCTCCAGCGAATGCCCTATTGATTGTTTCCAGGTCATATCACAAACTTCTCTGAGAGGTTTTGCAATCTCCGAACCCGTCCCCCCATACCACGAGCAATCTGCTCCACAGTTAGAGCTTTCTGCATCTGCAGTGGTTCGATGCATGATTCTTGCCATATCATTGCATAATTTTTTTTCTTCCCGCCTTTTCTTTTCTTTTTTTTGGGCAGCAATAGGAGTCTTTATCTCTCTTCCTGCTGATTCATCCCATAGGCATAATCACACAGTGTGCGGCCGAGTGTTAATTTCCCTTGTGATACCCTGTGAAGAAGGTGCGAGATCTATCGTCTTGTCTCCCGTGCACGGCATGCGGGCATGTGCCATGCAGGGCCAGCAGGGGGGGCCGGGGCCCCACGTTGCCGGGCTGAACCAACATACCGTGGCACGCAGGACTTGGTCTCTTCCTCATTATTAAAGTTATGTCGGGCTGTCCGGGCTGATCACCCACGCGCAGATGAACTGATGGCACACTGATACAAGAAGTCCACAACAGGATGGGACGTTTTTTTCCTCTCCAGCCCGGCACTGATGCTGTAAACTGTGTGCTTTAATAGGGGAAATTTGCTTCGAGGAAAATAGTTTCTACCTTGTGGCCTCAGCAGGAGATATTAATTTAACCGCAACTACCTGCTGCATGGTCTGTGTTCGAAAAGAGAAAAAAACAAGTGTTTCTGCAGCACCTGTATGAGTGAAAACATTCTCCATTGAAGTTAATTTTAATTGGCTTTTTGAGAGTGCCCTGCTGCAAGCCCCACTCCTGGATTGTCGGCCGTTGAGAGCTTGAAACAACAAAGAGAAGTAGTTGCCAATATCACACTGGCAGCCAGCAGGCCCTGATCGGCCCAATATGCAGCATGATTGATTTCTTTCATTAGTTCAACACATCAGTATCTGCTCAGAGCACTGTAGAAGTTGCACGTTGTGTATATAAAAAAACAAAGATGGCTAAAGCCAGGTTTTCATTGTGAGCAGAAGATTGACGATGCAACATGTTGGTAGATGCTTCAATTTCTCAATTCTCTGATTCCATCATTAGGATGTTAAAGCAACCATAGAACCCGTGCAGGGAAGAAAGTGATCTTAATTTAGGATTCTATCCAGTGTTGTGCATGCGTCTGCTATGAAAGTGGCTGCACGCTAAATGGTCTTTGTACCACACAAAGGCATCATAACTTGACCGTTAGTGTCATTGAGCTGGGTGAGCGTATTCCAGAGCAGCTGGAAGTTGTTTGCTCATTCGACGTTGAAGGCCTGGACTTTGTTTGATCACAACTGCTTCACCGTTGTTGGGAGTGTATACAAATTCTGTCAGGCAGCTGTGATACTGCCCAGGAACCCGCAGAGACTTCATCTCTTTTTTTTTCTTCTTTAAATGTCAGCGCGGAAACTGGCGCATCTTATACTCAGAGAGAAGGAAATAGGAGCTAGATAGCAGCAGTCCCCGTTAATTGATTCCAAACTAGCTGTGGGCTCAGATTCATACAAAACTCAGGTTGCAATATCACTTGGGCTCAAGACTTCTTAGGTCGGGATCATTTGTTCTAAACAACTCCTCAGTTGCTGGATTCGGGCCGTAATGGAAGCCAGAGACATTGATGTGAGGAAATTGTCTTCAGTCAAACTAAAGCCAGCTCCTTGGAGATAAATGTACTTGCATGAAAGTTGGCCAGTTATTCTAACGTTCCATGATTCGTCAGGAGATTGTGTAGTACTCTTAGGTGCTGTCGCATTGGAATGTTATTGCTAGAGTTTTGCTTCATAAAAACAACCAGGATGAACATCAAAACTTGTTATTCACAAAGCAGTGTGATGCTCACTGTGGCTGTTGAGAAACCTCCTCAGTGGCAAACTATTTGAGGCTGGACTTGTGCGTGGGATGAAGGACTCCATACAATCACATCCAGCCTTAGCCGTACTGATAAACTATTCCAGCTCATTGTTTTAGTAGTAGAAAAATACTGATGTTCAGATTCATTGTGAGCAGTGTTCCAAGACAAGAAGTAAGACCGGAATTCAGTTACACTGACTACTGGATCAGAGTGGGCAAGAAAACTAACTGATATTCCTTTATACTTGTCAAACATTACCAGAATTTCTTGGACGGTTGGCAGTGACCTTTGCGGAAATTACGCATGTCTATACCTGAGGAGAATGCAGTTGGAATAAGATTCCTCTCTTGCCTGCCAACAGCAAGGTTCACAGTTCAGTTGCTGTCGCCTCTTGGATGAGAAACTTGTGTTGCTAATGCTCAACCTCTGCTGGACCACGAATCAACCAACTTGAGTTCAGTGATGAACAATCATCACTTTTTGGGGAGGAAGGTTGCACTGGCTACACAACGATTACAACTGAAAATCGAAAATGGAAGCCGTTGAAAAACAGTTGATAAATTGAAGCTGTGCTGCATAAGTCTGCCTTCATCTTGTACACTGAGGGGTTCTTGAAAAGACACTGTCACTGTTTATTCACCAATCGATGCCAAGAGCTTGGCAGCTGTACTGTAAACAGTGCAGGGTGCATGGCCCTCTTAATGTGACAAGGTGTTTACAAATGAGTCTGTATCATTGCAGGATTACTGACCCAAAGCTGCCAAGCTTTGCACTTCACTACATGCCTCCAGTCAAGATAATGCTGCCGATCCTGGCAAGCCCTTAAAAAGTAAAGATCAACATGTGCAACTGTTGTGACAGCTTGATGACTGTGCCCACATGAGAAGATATACTGGCATGTGTACTGGCTTGGAGCTTGGAGATAGTTGGTGCTCATTGTCTGCCCTTGATCTTTCATTACAGGGGTCAGGTCTCCACTCAGGTAGCTAGTTGTTATCACACAAATGCACATTGTGTGGTAAGCAGAGGTCCCCATTACTGAAACAGGAAGACCTGGTTCAAATGATATGATGTGTACAGAGTAAACTTGGCCAGCCATGCAACATATGTACGCATAAACGGCTGTACATGTAGCTGTTACCAAAGATATAGCTGGCTATAGGAGACACGTGCATGCGTGCAGTCAGCTGGGCCCTTAATCAGTGTGAATCAACGAGCTCTAGGGGATTTCACGGCCAGGGACTTTATCTCCAGAGACCGGTCCCAATGGATGATTCTGCATTTGCCCTTCCTGTTGTGCTACAGCATTCGTTTTATTGTGGTTGTCATCATGTTGTTGGCTTGCTGAAACACTCCATTCCCCTTCTTTCATATTTTTTGTCACAAATTGAAAACGCGAGTGGGATTGGCCACACCACTTAGGAATAAGCACCGGCCCACTGCGAGCACGCAACTTGCACACTGTGCATGCATTCATGGCACTGTGGAATGCTTAATGGATTGTCAATCACCATTGTGAACCAACCTGAGGGGATTTGTGTCGGTTGAACGAAGTACTGAATCTGGTGGTTGAATCCCAGACACTTGGCCTCCCTCCCCCCAACCACCACAAGCCTGGCCAGTCCGGGCAAGGGGTGCCGTGTGTGGGGAAGTCAAGTGTCGCACAGCATGGCAGTCGTTGCATCCAAGGCTCTCAGGACGGAGGATAATTTTTTGCTGCGTTATCGCTGCAGGAAACGACCAGGAGGCTGTAAGTCAGACACATGCACATTTGTCACTTCCTGTCAGTTAGTTTGGCTTTTTCTTCCGCATTCTTGACGCTCAGCATTTGATATAGTGTCAAGTTGAAGGAATAATTTTTTTAAATAGACAGACTGCTTTCCATGTATGGTGCAATTTAGCCCAGGATGTAAACATTCAAATCTAACCCATTTTTGTAATGGCCAGGAACCGAGGAAAATGAATTTATCTTTATGTAATTAATTTCTTTGTTGTTGGTAAAAAAACTGAACATTTCCTTCAGTTAACACTGCTTTTGCTTTGCCTCATACGCTAATGCATCCAGTACAAGACCATTCAAATTTTTTGTAATTCGTAAAATTTGAAAGAACTATGAAACCTATCAATACAAGGAAGGTAGTTTGATCTAATAATTTAAACAAGGCTTGCACTTCAGTTTTAGCCAAAATACGTGTATGTGTAGAGTTGAACTGACTGGACGTAATGTGCCAGTTCGCATGTTCATAGTCTTTTGGAGGACTGGAGAAATGGAGGCTGCATACTGGAGCCTTGCTTAAAATCAACAAAAATACAAACGCCCCAACAGCCCAACTAGAACTGCATCCATTACAGGACTTGTTAAATCCAGGCAAATGCTACATGTACATGTACAGTGTGGACCTGTACATCTGATTACACCAGTGTATAAACTTGTTGGCATTCCTGCCAACTTGGGGTGAGATTTTTATATACATTTTTGTTTAATGGCCAAAGAACATGCAGTAAGAAGCTTGCACAGTGTTTTTTCTAGCTGACCCAGTCTCAATTTTCCGCTCTGTGAATATGCAGAACATACACACCTCGGGCATCTGTTGGCCCACGCATCGTTAGTGTTACATTTTTACACTCACATGCTTACACATACCGTTCTTGCCCTATTCCATGCAAACACATGTAGGCATGAAATAACACAGGTTTTAATTTATGTACATTTGAATGCCTGGGACATGCGGGGACACGGCGTGTATTCAAACACCCTCCTTTGGTGCGCACAAGACTGCATATGCATATTCTTGCCATCCAGCGCCAGTATGTTTTGGGGGGTTTTTTTTGTCATTTCTTTTCTCTATTTTTTCTTCTTTTAGTTTTTTTTTGTATTTAAATAGTCACCAGTCAATCCATTGGCCACCACTTGACCTTCTGTAGACGGAGGAGATAATGTTTAAGGACGTGACTAGAGTGGAGATGAGGCATAATGTTACCGGCCTAGGCGGCGGAATATCCAGCCCATGTAAATGGCAATTTATTCCTCCCAAAACTTTGTTTTTGTCTCCCGGCGCGACGTTATCAATCATTCACAGGCCAATTTTCCGTCAATTATTAACGGAGAAGCTGAAACCGATGGGCCATGTGCATTTCTTTAGACAACGTTTGCCTTTGAATCTCAGTAATTTTTGTTTTTAATTTTTAAAATTATAAGTTCGGAGAATTTGTGTGGCAGATCTGCATGTTACATTTGAAAAGGTGTGTGTGCTTATTGGGTCGTGTACCAAGGTTCCTTTTCCACCATTTTTTCAGAGTTGACATCGGTGCTTGATGTCGTTAAACTCACATTCTAAGTTATATTCACTTACATGTACATGTGCCTTCATCATTGAAGGAAGCGTCTATTGGAGTGCAGTACTCTACATGTGTGTCAGTCCTTGAGTGCAGTTTCCCTGCTCACACTCAACCAAATTAGAAAAAAGATACTGACTGCAACGTGAGGCCAAGAAAGTTTACAGCTGGCTTCCATAATGGAGCAAAGGTGCATCCAGTGTCCCCCAAAAAATCTCCCTGAGATTGCATCTTCGATTATATCACCCAGAATGAAAAAAGAGGACAAAAATCAGAGTCCGAAAAGCAAAAAAAAACTTAGTTGTCTTCACCTTGGCCTACAATTTTGACTTGGAATTGGGAAAAAATCCGGGTTTTTTTTATTTCCCCTTGAACATCCAATGTCCTGAACATACAGTACATATTGACCTAGTTACCATAGGTAGAAAGGCACTCCCCATATACATGTACATTGTGTGAGTCCATATTATTAAATTATGATGACTTTGGTGGTGGGAGAATGTTTTTAATATCGAGTACGTGACGCTGGAACAGCAAATCGCACGAGCAAGCCCAGACCTTCGGGTATGGAAGTCAAGGCTCAGATTTCATCTGCTCCAACCTTGATGTGTCCCCGATGCCTAGGTTTTCAGTTTCGCTGTGTTCTGGGGCACATTTCCGTGCATTCATGTTGTGCAAAGCGCTGATGTCTTTTGTTCTGCATCATGCCTGTGTATTCTGTTGTACCAAAATCTAATTACGTCAGAATGTGTCTGAGGAGATATGTGTCTAACCTTGGTTTTGACAGTTCCGTGTTTTGAACAAAGAGAAGGAAAATACTCTAGAATGGTTCCCACAATCCTGACAATGTGAAGGGCGATTGTTTAAATTTGGGGTGAAAATTTCAACTCTTTGCACATCTGTGCACAGACCACATAGGAATAGAATGGTATCTTCCCATAATGCATGTGCACCATAAAAATTACAGATTTAAAGACCTGATATTTCATGTAGAAAACATTCAGAAAATTAATTTTTTTCATGGCAGCCATTTCAGGCATTATATTCATTTGATCTTCAAAGTACCTGATGTGAACGTTATAAAGGCGAATCATTAGCAAAAGTAAGATGCCCATTGGATCATGACAGGGTTAGAAACTTATACAACAAAGTCCTATCTTGAAAAAACAAGAGTGAAAGAACATTGTTGACAGTTCTTGCTGTCTTCAGAGATGCACTCAGAGTGAAATTATTTCTTGGAAGTCATAATTTCCAAATAACCTCATGAAACAACTCGGAAGGACTTGCTGTCAAGTGCATACGTGTTGTTGTAACAGCTGCACCAATTGTGACATGTAAATTATACGGCTGTTTGCGGATTGTCCGTCCTTTCTAACAGGCTGTTTCCCCCAACGTCATCGCCAATTGGAAACTCGCATTTCTCATCACACAGAGCAGTCTCACAAGTATTTCTGGATTCATCCCAATTCCCCCTGCCATCCCACCAATCTTCATTTTCATATTTCTGCCGTGGAACAATCCTACTGATGTACCAAGATGACAGGATGTTTATTGCCTGCATTGGGATCAGGTTTCTCCATTATCTGGCCCGTTATTACCCCCCCCTAAAATATCCCTTCTTGGTGTGTTTAGCTTGACTGTTGTCACCCTGTAGACTTGCTGCAGAGTATCAACATTCTCCCCCTGCATTTTCTCGCTGTGCCTCGCTGTTGCAATTTGGATGGGAAAGTTCTGCTTTCACGAGATCATCTGTATAGATCAACACGCGCATTTTCTAGCAACCAAAAGTCCGATTTTACGACACTTTCCACGCCGCATAGCTCCACTTGCTCCACATTTTGTTGCGTGTTTAAGTTGAACAGCAAGTTCATAAAACATTTTACGGAGGTTAGACAGTGTAAATCTGCCACCTACATGTACAAAACAAATTGTGGCATAGATTGTGCTGTCATTTAATGGGATGAAGGTTGACAAATCCAATACATTTATTTCAAATAGATGCTGAGTTTATTGCATCATTTGACCATCTGGTGTAATCAAATGTGCAGATTCCTCAAGACTGTATTCATCTTGCTCAATAATTGGAGTGTTACTGATATTGTCATTTTTGGTGGCACTTGTCTCTTTTTCTATCCACACCCATGCAAGTGTTCACAGTTTTTACCTTTAGGGTTGATAAACATCACTGTGTGCTTTTGGGGGGAATGGGGGATTTTGTGCACCAAGATTCTGTCAATTTGTGTCGTTCAACTGCTGGCCAAAGCAGTCAAATTACTCCCGCTCCAGGTCCGATCAAAGGGCTTGTTTTTGCAGAAAGTACAGCGGAGCCTGGCCCCTGTGAATGCACACTAGCACCTGCCAGCTAGTCCAGCTTCGGCAAAAGTGTTTTTTAGAACATGCTAATCTTCTAATCTGTATGTTGGCCAAATGAAGGAAGAGGTTCAGGGGTCGGTGGTGGGGGGACGGGGGGAGGAGTCAACGGAGGGGACAGGGAGAAGAATCAAGGAAGGGGAGGGCATAGAGAGATGAAGAATAGAGGTTGGATGGAATATATGACCACAGATTGGAGTTTGGGGGGCTCTACAATGATACCAGAAGGACTGTTTAAAAAAATGTCAATGGTGCTACATTTTGAATATTTCTGGTACATCTTATTCAAAAGGATTTCACACAGCAAATTGAGAATTTTTTCCATTTATCCTCATTGAATTTCCATGCACACACCCCTTAGCAATCCGATATGAAAACGTCACTTCTGTCGCTGTCTTCTCAGTGAACAGGTTAATAGGGAGAACTACATGTATTTATTGGGATAATTTTTATGTTGGACAACAATGTACAGTTTCTACATTACATTTACCGTGTGCCTCTTTCACCCTTGATAAAAATGCAAGCACTCCTGAAAATGTGACTTGAATTGTTGTCTTATGTCTTGCTCAGGAAAAATAATACAAGTGTCATGGCAACTACTCACTGGCCAATAAGCAGGCATAGTTGCTTCCCAAGAAGCTTATCACCAGCCTGAATGTGGGGTGATGTTCAGTGTTTCTGACAAGCTCTTGCCCTATATTTTTTCCCCTGCCGCTAAATTGGTTTGGCTGGCAATATTTTATATGAATATTAACCTGCCATCCTAAGGATGAATACCCCCCCCCTACTTGATCAGTCACAGGGACGTGTTAATAGTGTGCATAGCAGGTGCATGGATGCAGACTGTGGTCTCTTCAAGTGTTACTTCAAAGTTGTATTGATTGTCATTGCTGTATGCATCTTTCCATGAATAGGACAGTACCAAATGTTGGCCAATGAGAGGGTGTTTGAGTCTTGTTTCAGAAGGATTTGAAAGCTTCTGTCAAGACCATTTTAAGGATAAAGTCATCTGGGTCTTGATTTATCAGCTGTGAGCACTGCAAATTTCCCGTTTGATGAGACAAGGTTTCCTTAAATCAGGTGATCACCTGAAATGTTCTTGTCCATTCAGTCGAAAACCAAAAGTGACCTATGCTAAAAACAACTGAGGGTCCTTGTCTAGGATCTGGTTCAGCGAAACGATGAGATCACAATGGTTAAGAAGGCAAATACATCGTTAAGTTCTGTGGGACCGAAGTTTCTCAGTTTCTGAATGGTGCAGTCTGTTGTACTGTAAGTTGCCAGCAATGGTTGGAATCGGTGATGCTGTTACATCTCTTACCCTCAACTGAAGCCTGGCCCAGCCAGGGCATTTGTAGCCTCTGACTGACAGACCACTTGATTTCTCTCGCAGTACATCTCTCTCTAGATGGAAGAGGATCGGCCAATGACGTCTCAGTAGCCATGGTGACCCACTGCTTGAGTTTGCAGCTCTCGGCGTTGGTCATAGCAACTCGACCGTCCCCACTTCTCTAGCAATCGGTCACTCTTTCTTCTAATTTTTGGCAAGACATTCTCTCTGCCCTGCTCCAGTTTTAGTTTCTTCTACAGTTTCATGGCCTCATAAATATTCATTTATGGATGATACAGAATGTAATGTATTTGTAAAGTTGGAGGTCTCACTTTTGGTTTTAACTTGTTCTGATTTTAAATTTTTGAAATGTTTGTCAGAGGCAGTCATATCTATACGTATGCGTCTTTGTAATTTGGATGTCATTTTCCCAGCAGCTGCCTCAATGCCATCCGACTTTTTTCATGAATAGCTCACATAAAAATCATGTCTAGCCCAAATAGTTTGGCCAGTTAGGCGCCACCCGGAGAGATTCCCATTATTAAAAGAAGGAAAAAAGGAGGTTTTTCTGCTCCCGATCTGAAATCGCTTCTTGATCCCAACATAGTGGTGACACTACAAGAAATCCCTGCACTATTTCTGTTTGGCTCACCTCCTATAGCTAATGCTTTTGACAGCTTCAGGGTAGGAATCAAAATATCAGCCCTCCTCTTCCTCTTTATAAACGTGGGACTTCTTTTCTTCAATCCACTATATTTTCCCCCCTTCAAAAAATCACCTTTTGTGTTTCTGCCATGTCTGTGCCCACATCTTTCTTTTATTGGGGCTTGGGCCTGCCAAAATTGGGGTTTAGGGAAAAAGCAATCGAAGGTGGCTCAAGGAAGGTATTATTCGCCTTAGTGTCGGCAGGCAAATCACGTCCACTCCCCCCCGCAGCCCACAGGCCATTTGGGGCATCAGGTTGTGTGCGTACGGTTCACAAAACCTGTGCACAGTTTAGATTGCTTCCTTTTTTTTCTCCTCCCCGTCTTTTTCACCGTTCCTCATCTTGGTATTACATTCCAGCCGAAGCGGCAGAATTTCGCATGTGAATTGCATTCAGTGAGTGCACGCCGTTGCGGTTTTTGTATTTTTTTTTGGTACCTTGTGAGTGCTGGCATTAGATTGCACAACAATGCTTAGTGTGCGCATCCGGCGCGATTACTTCCCCTTCTATTCATGTAAGTACAACATAAGCTTTTTATCTTATAGGAGTTTATTCCTTGTGAGGAATGCCCTGGCCAAATTTGGCTCATTTCTGTGGACTACATGTACATGTAGCTCACCAAAGCCACATTCAGGCCCAGAAGATGGAAGCGGGGAGCCCAACGCTTCACCTGTATACACGTCGTACATGTATATTCCATCAGCTGTCGCTGTGTCCCAAGGCTGCCCTGCATTATCATGTGACAAGAACGCCGCACTCCAGCACACCAAGCATGGAATCTGTTTACGCCATCATGGCCCATGCTGCACCCGCCTCAGGTTTACTTGCTTCATCGCTGGGGGTTATTTTTTAGGGGCCCGGTTTGCAGTGGCCGGGATGAGTGGGCAGGTTACAACAGAAGTCCCAGAATTCTATGTTATTTTTTGCGGTTATAATCCATTTATTTGCAATTTACCGTGAGTCACCCGCTCCTGTGCTTTGACTGAATACCTAATCCATAGTGTGTTTGCATTTAGTCTTGTCAGTAGAGGAAACATCCTCAATTAGGAATTATCATTTGTGTCATCTTGGTTTTCATAAAATCTGTAGATCTGCTCCTTGGTTCTCAATTTGTTTGCACACATTTTCCTCAGGATGTAACCATCCCATAGGGAAGTCTTGGTTTGTACATAGAGTGACAAGACTTACGTGGTGTTTTTACTGGAGTTTTGACGAGTTTAATTTTGTGGATTAAAGAAGTCGTGGAAGTGTCATTTTATTTTCCTGGGAAACTGTTTTGAATTAGTCTTTGGCATTTGGGCCTTTTACCCTACAAACGTCATGTTTTTGTTCTTTTAATGGTAACAGTTTTGCAAGCAACCTCAAGATTGTTGAGTCTGCCTGTTTTGTTATTTTGAAGTATGGCACTGAAAGGCAACACTTAGTTGCACTGTACACGTACATGTGCAGATTAATATTGTTGTTTTAAATGTGCATTCATTTCTGTTGTGAATACATGTAGATGTGGGAAGGAGACAGTTTTTTGTGTTGGTAAAGTCAGAACTGGGGGTGGGAGGGTTGTCACCGTAACAATTTGGTCTCTGTAATATCTGTATTTCAACATGTAAGTCTCCCATAACCTAATAACAAGTACACATACTGTATGTGTGTGCTGTGTTGGTGTAAAACTGACAGAGGAATCTCAGGTGAGGTAAGTTTTTTCGTAACTTCCAACCAGCTTCTGATGAAATCTTGAATGAATTTAATTACCCCTAAGTCCTAAACCCAGCTTGGAGAGCTACATGTAGTTCTGGGTATCTCAGGAGTGCTCAGCATTTGTATCCTCCAAACAGGATGTTTAATGTAAGCTTATATGACAAAGAGGTAAGAACACTCTGGAATTGAAGTAGAAAGAATGTAAACCAAAAGAAGTGGCTTCAACTATTATTACCATTGCTACTGAACATATTTACTACTTAATGTCAAGGGTCAATAATGTTGGTGATGGAATTTTTGTGAGAGGGAACCACTGTCAACTCTGACTTCATTGAGGTGTTGGGTAGTCATGTGTTCAAAGGTACCAGAAGGTTACTACTCACAAGAGATAACAGGAATGACAAAAGACCCTCTTCCAAGACAGTCATGTTAATAAAAGTCGCCCAAGCTGAGAAGGGGCCCCTGCCTGACACCCCCTGCCCACCCCCACTCTGAACCATGCTCCGGCCCTTATCCATGCTCCGCCCACCACATGCTGTTCCTCTTTTTTGCATCCCACATATTGCCTGTCTCATGTTCTCTTCCCACATGTCGGCTTCGACTGAATCACATCTCACTTTCATTTCAGTGGACTTTTTGCATCATGCGCACATTTCCTCCTAAGAGTAACTAACTGCATGTACTGTACATGCACCTCCAGATTGTCTGTCTTGTCAGTTACGCTGTTGGGCAGTGATAATTAGCCTTCGTGTCGTGTCTGCCATTTCTGTGATGTCTGTCAAGACATAGTGTTATTACATCTGTAATATACTTGTGTTTCCTCCCAAATATGACTTCAAGACTATGACTAACTCAAGAAATCCTCACCACTGTTATGTAGTCACTGCAAATGCCATCAATGCGACGTGGATTTTTTTTCCTCATCCGTAGCCTTTCATTTATTTCTACTCTCAATCAATCATCCACCTGCAAATCGAAAATGATACAGGTGCAATGCAGGAAATGGCCGCATTTCAGTTTGTCTTTATTTTGAAAGGATATTCTGAGAAGAACACTCTCTTGTGATGGCATTGTTCAGTGACAGCTTGACACTGTGCCTGTGTCCCTATCGACTTGATTAGGTGCGGGTAATTTGTGTTTGTGCTGTCGTTACGCGCTCAAATCGCAAGGGAGGTGGGGGGGACTGAGATGGGCGTGACTTGGCATCCTGATGTCCAATTACCCTTGGCATCCATTGTACATCCTCTGCCTCCCACAGGATGGGTCTGAGGGGCTCAAGTTACTCCATCAAAGGATGGTGCATAATGTGTGGGATGTAAGGAGACAGTTGATGTGCTCCCCCCCTGCATCTTGATCTCTGATACTGGTGCAAATCTTCTGTTCAAATAGAGCATGATTCTTGGCTGTCTTGTACACACACACTGCTTATCTTGCTTAATTTCAGCAAATGTGGAGAATGGTGGGGCTTTACATCGCTTGACCCCCCCAAAAAAAACCCAAGTACATGTATTTTGCTGTTTCGTCTTCTCTTGGTCCAATAAGGACTGTGTAGTTCATACTTGTTATTTGGTTTGGTCATTTTTGTTTGTTTGTTTTTTTTTTCCACTTCTAACTTAGTTCAAATTCAGTAAGCACTGTGTTGGTAATGCTTTCTAAGAGTCAGTTACAACTTTCATTTTCAATTTAATCACCAGATTCATGTTTTTGCAACATGGGACATTTTTCAGTAAAATGCTTTGAAAAGTACTCGTTTTGTAACTTCATGGGGAGGAGGGGAGTGTCTGCATGTTTGATGCACCTGAACCAACCAAAATTGTTCTAAAGATGTCATGGTTTGCTGCAGTCGGGGAAAAACTACAAAGAATCATTTTCACTGATTTAGTTGGTTTTTATATTAAAGATGCAATTTGGGATGGTATCCATGAATAAATCTTTACCTCCAGAATAAAAAAGAATTCCTCAAAACAGCTTCCAGTTGTCTTTTTATCTCCACTTGAGGGAGCAGAATCTTTAAGTCACGCATCAAGCCTCATCCATAAAATGCATGAAGAGGATCAAAGAAGACATTGATGAATCAATGGATCGCTGCATCTCCAAAGCCATTCAAGTTGCAGGGGGGTGCTGCAAAGCTCTGGCATTCGCTCGTACTGCCACTCCATGAAAGCCACGGTTGTACATGCCTGTGTGGGTGCATGTACAATGTACCCTTTACCTCGTTTATAATTGTTCGAGTGACAGTGATGCATAGGCCCTTCTTTACAGGGGGAAAATTAGCACATTCAGAATTCAGAACTGCATTTTAGTACTGCTTGGTTTTTGTATGCGCAGAACTCGTTCCCTGCATCTTGTACAGTTTTTACAACTCAAAACTAAATTACTGTAGCAAAAGTAAAATGACAAGGTGTGTTTTTTTATGTTTGCCAGTTGACGTGAAAGAAGCCAGCAGGTTAAAGCGAAGTTGTCAGATATGTGTGGACTTCAGCAAGATGAAAACAATTAAAGTTTCATGCCGCTTGTCACCAATAAGTTATCACATGAAAAAAGACCAGTTTGGTCGTCAGACCCTCAGCCAGTTGATCATAAATTCTTCAGCATGTACATGTAGGTTGTAGGTGACGTGTACTCGCAAAACACTTTTTAACCATTCTGGGAGGGGGAGATCAGGGATTAAAAATTGAAAAGTTAGGCAGGCAGCCATAGAAATTAGGAGAAACTTGTCAGGGGGGGGGGAGAATGTCATTCTGTGCAGCTGTTGCCTTTTTTGTGTAGGTGGGTGTGATTGGTCAAGCCAGAACACCTGAAGCAGG
The DNA here is from genome assembly GCF_001949145.1 of Acanthaster planci. The sequence continues at coordinate 1,440,622 of NW_019091388.1, read as the reverse complement.
GGGTTTTCTGCCTAGCGTGCAGAGAATGTACTTACGGTAGTCTTCGGGGGTTGTCATTGATTCTGTATTGTGAGAGCCTTGACAACAACAGCGGAATGGAATAAAGATTGGAAAGCTGAGGGGACGGGGGGAAATCAATACGCAAGGAGATTGCGCCATGCAGGGGCAAGCGAAAGGATGTTGCATACTTGTAGGTTGGAGCTTACCAGCTGATGCAGGTGTGTAAAATACAAACCAGCAACAAGGCCTCGTCAGTACAGAAAAATTCTGAATTTGATAATAAATCAAAGCTTGTGCTAGCATCACAGTTCATTTTACTGCCGCCCCAAACCTCTCCAATGTCTAGCATTTTAGACCTTAAAAACACCGTAGACCCCAGTGCCCCATATTTATGAATGTCCAAATAGTGTACCGTTGAATTAGGGCTGAATCAATTGAAATCATGCAGTACTTAAAAATTTCCTTTTAATTGAACTCTGACGTATTCAGTCACACTAGTAGGATCTGAAAGTTGACACAACATGGCAATCACAAAACTGCATATTATAATCATTACAACAGGGTCTGAGTTTTCGTGAATACCACAGCTAGCTTCCACGACATTTTTTGTTATCAGAATCCTGTTTCTTTCCCGTTTGATTTGAAATTGGCTCGAGTCTTAAACTTAGATGTAACCATCGCGCAACATCACTCTATCCTTGTTTTTAGACTCTTTCCCATTTTTTGAGATTCTAAACAAAGTCTTGAGAATTAATTCTTCTGCAGCAGTTCTGTTCTCGTGTTTTTCTTCAACCCTTTTTATTTTCTTGTATTTTTATTGGGGGAGGGTTTGTAAACATTGAAGGGGGAAGAGATTTTCATCGTGCGTTAGAAATCACCTGATGCAAAAACCTTGGCCTGCCCAAAAACCTTGGCTTGCCCCTGCCGCTAGAAATATCATAACATTTAATCACAGACAAGTAAAAGGTTTTTTTCTTTTTTCAAAAAAGGAAGAACAAAATTCTCACCTCACATGACATGGTCGGCCACTCGGGCATTCAGCAAGGTGTTAAAAAAAAAGATGCGGCCAGCTAGGCTGTCATTATGCGTAACACGTTCCTAGAGACTAATCATTTACATTTGCCTAAGCACAGCAGGGATGCTCGGCTTACAAGTAATTAATCCCTGTACGCCAGCAGCACTGGAATATTTTGACGTGGTGCTGGGTGTACATCAATTGAAATTGCTGGGAAAAAGGTGGCTGATTTTGACAAATAGAGTGAATCCAAATTTTGTTACTTGTAAGCTTCCTGTTTACTCATTCCCCCCCCCCATTTTGGGGCGGGTAAATACCACTTTCAAATGACGTTTTGTAAGTTGTACATGTAATTTTGTATTTTGTAAGGGTATCAAAATTTCTGAAAATTGTTTTTAAATGAACATACAATCCATATAGCCAGTAACTGTAACAGGCCTTGATTGATATGAGAAGGATTAAGGACTGTTTGAGTCTAATAACAAATGCTCCTAAGTTCATGCAAAATGCATGTAAAAATGATCCAGTGTTGAATTGAATGTGGGAAAAGGAACGAACATGACATAATACACTCACGAGAGTGCATTCTGTGGCATTAAGACAGTGTGACAGAGTGCAATATCTTGTCATGGACAGCGTACAAAGTCTGTCTTTCTCTCCCTTTCAATCTGTCTTCATTCCCACAAATTGAATTCTGGCTTCCTGTTGAATGCTGCCGAGGGGATTAAGTCCTCACTCCCCCGTCCAGTCAGGCGGCAAACCCGCTTCAGAATCGTGACTCCTCATCCCCCGTCACACACCTGTAGTTGTCATATTCATCGGACAGCACTTTTCTGAGCGAGGTGAAAGCGTCCAAGCTGGCAATTTCTATCACTTAGGAACCTTCCCCGTTTAGAGGAGTATTAAAACCGAAGGTGGATTTGGAGGATGGGGTGAGGGAGTGGAGCCCAATGTAATTTTGAACTTTGACAGGACCAAAAAAGAGAACAGGAGAGAAATGAAGCCAAGATTTGAAAGCAGCTGTCAGACCCCCCAACCACGTATGGACCTTCCTTTGCAATGTCTTGTTTCTTCAAAGCTTCAAATATCACTGATATAATGAGGTTTAAGAAAATTGACATTTCTATTTCACCAAGTCACAGCGTGCTTAGATTGAATTGCCGTAATAAGCCCAAATTCTACATGGATGAAGCGCATCTAGCGCGTCTTTCATCACGCCTCAGTCTTGTTTGTCTGAGTCATGTTAACGTGTATATTATCTTGCCTTGACATTCTGGTCTGACTGCATCACCCAAGGACTATGCGAGGTGATTTCATGATTACATCTGGTCACGAATAGTGCCAAGTATTGCTGTTCCACAACCATATAGTGCTGCATATTTCTCTTTAAAAAAGCCACATGTTTAGTACTTCTGTCTCATTTTTTCTTTGATCATTCTGACTTTGGATTCCACAAGTTTTTCCATACCCTAATTAGATTTCATTGTAGCCCAGTCACAGTTCTCATTGTCTGGCACCCAGTCTTCTTTTGAATCATGTGTATGTGCACTAATACAATCTCAAATAGTCTCTGTACATGTAGGTCCATCTTGTTCTGTCCTTTACATCCATATGGTGGTGGGTTACCTAACGCATAATCCTGCAGTATTCCATACGCTTTCCTGCGGTTCTTCTTGTAATAGTTTTGTAAGTGGTAAACCTTTAGACTGACGTTTTTCTCTTTTTTGTTTTCTATGTGTGACAGCTCGTGGGCCACATGATGAAACAGCTCTCACCAAAGGTATCATCTACCCAGCTGCGTATCTGGGGTCAACGCAGCTGGTCACCACCAAGCAGCCCACCAAGAAAGTCCGCATGCAACAGGCGCAGGAGGCTGTCAACAGAATTAAGGTCAATATTCAACTGTAGTATGTGGTTGGCTAGCTGGTTGGTTGGCGGGTGGATGGGTAAGCTAGCTGGCTGGTTGGTGGGCTGTCTAGCTGGCTGGCTGGTTGGCGGGCAGGCTGGCAGGCTTGCTTTCTGGTTGACCAGTTGGTTGGCTAGATGACATGGTTTGGTGGGTTGGCTGACTTGTTGGCTTGCCGGCTAGCTTGCTAGTTGACCAGTTGGTACAGTTGGTGGGTGGGAGAGGGGGCTGGCTGGCTGACTGACTGACTGACAGACTGACTAGTTGACTGGCTGGCTGGATACCTGGCTGGCTATTTTGGGTGGCTGAGTGGCTTGCTCGGTAGCTAGCAGACTGAACTATTTACTATTACTACAATTTACATGTAGATGGTAATCCGGCTGGCTGGCCAGAAGGCAGACCATTCATATCCAGCAAGCCATATATAGTCAGTGCATTGTTGAATTGCTGGCTGGCTGACTCGTTGGTTGGCTAACTGGCTTCCTAACCGACAGGTTGAGAGATGAGCTTTCAGCTACTCTGACATACATGTACGTAGATAGGCTTGGGTTTGTTAGGAACATTCAGGTGGGAATGCCACCTGTTGCCTGTTGGTTCCAGGAAAGCTGTTTAACATGTTCCCAGTAAGAGTAACTTTAAAACATCTGGTTTCCCAAAAGACTGATCCATGGAGCACTCTCCTATGGTATCTTGACCAATCACAGCAGTGATAGCAACACTGAAAGGTTTGACAGAAATCTGACGCGCATGTACACTTATTTGCCTTGGTATGCGCATTTGGAATATGCAGTGGAACATCGGAGAAGTGCATATGTGCACCTGCACAGTGGGTACAGCTTGGAAGGATCTCCCTGTTGGCAGTGCTGATCTTTTCCAGAGTGTGTTTTATTGGGAACAGCTACGTAGAGTTCTCATTGTGACCACTGTGGGAACTTTTGCCTGAGACAAGACCGCACTCCTTAAAACCCTCCTTTTGCTGAAACCGTCAAAAACAGTCAAAAATTCCTTCCTCTTGATTTTCCCTAGTACACAGACACATATGGGAAATTTGACTGATAGGACAACTATGTCAAGATTGTGTCTTTGCATAGGAGGGTTAAAGAAGTTTACCCCATTGGAACAGAGTGTTTTTGGCTCCTGAGAGTTTGAACACAGCAAATTAGGAGTAGTTAGCTGATTGGCCTTGGGTAATGAGAAAAGGGAAGACAGACATGGTGGGTACTTGTTTCTGTTTGTTTGGTTTTTTTTTCAGTTGTTTTGATGTACTTAAGTACTTATGTACTAATGTAAATGTTTTGGTGTCTCTACTGTGAGTGTAGCTTCTTTGTGGTTTTATTTGTGTGTGTATGTGTGTGTTTTTTTTACCTTTACCCTGTTTAATCAAGGAGAATGAGTCCACCAGAAATGCTCCACTAGATTATTTGGACCCAGAAGAGCAAATATTTATCGCGGCGAGCCACTAAGTGCGCAGGCATGTACTGCCAGGCAGAAGCCAAGCGTTCCGTCAATAGGCATGATTGATGGTACCAGATTGAGTCATTACAGCAAGGCATGCAATGTTCTGAACCCTATTCCCCCTCTCCTTTAGTAACAGCTCCTTATACCCATATCCACGTGCTCAGCTCTCTCCATCAAGTCATACGTACATGTGCGCGAACATGCAGGTCAAGAATTGGATGGGACATGCATATGTTAATCATTAATGTGTAGATCAACTCATCTCCACAGCTGTTTCACGTTTGTACTTTCTTCTCTCTTTCTCTCAGGTTGTGATCATAAATTAACATAACTTTTCTCCATTTTAAACTATTGCAAACAGTATTCAGTTTCCCCTCGACACCTTTTCTGTCTGTCTCCCTTTGGTTCTCTGTACATGTGTTTATTGTAGGGATTTTCTCAAGGTTTTTATCGTCCATTTCTGTTTTTCATTGGTGGGTCTCAAGAAGTATCTTCTGGTGTCCTTGAAATAAACTCTAACATCTCCTGTCTTATGTCAAATTCATCTTGTGAAAAAGTGAATAGAAATGTGTCCTGAACATGGTAACCTAGTTGTGTCAATTACCCAGTTTACCAAGGTTGGAATTTGAGGAGGCCCTGCTTGAATAACCAAGCTGGCACTGACGATTTATGAGTTAATATATCTGCAGTGTATAAACTCTTCACTTTTTGAGCTACGAAGGTTCTGCAAGCATGGATTGCCTTGATAAACATTCTGTCGCCAATGTTACAAAAATACTGTCTTCTTAGTATTGAATTACAGGGACGGGCGTGCTTTTTATTTGAAATATTTCCTGATTCCGAGAAATTAAAGGGTCCATGTGATGATTTTTTTCCTAATGTGTTTGCACATCTATTTGATATCCTTGACTGATCAAGCGTAAAGAAAAAGTGCATTGTTTAAAACATTTCAAATTGTCCATGCTCTTCTGGACAACTGAGGGCGCTGTTGATGTGATGTCATCCAAGGAAGACACTGTTCAATTTGTAGGTTTTCTGTTTAGACTGTGAACCCAAATCTACTCACTGAAAACATTTCTGAGAAACTGTTGCTCATTGGCTCCCTGTCACAACAATGAATTATCCAAAAAAAAAGGAAATTTCAGACTGCAAGATTTCAAAAAAATTCAGCAGTTTCTGGGCATAAATCATTGCAGTACATTTGCTGTGGAATAACATTGCCATTTTGCTCACAAGTATGGAAATTTGTGTAAGCTTAAAGCCAAAAACTCACCGAAATACCTATCAAAATTGCAATACAAAGTTTGAAAATAAGGTTAATAGAAGTGCAAAGGTGCATATTCAAGGTTGGAGCGAAAACATTTGCAGATCATGGACCTTCAGTGGGGCTGTCATTGTTACACATAGATATTTCATTCAGTGACATGTACCACATCATATGCATCCTGCATTGTGGAGAGGGGCCAGTGTCATGGAGGTTGGTAAGCCTATAATCTAACTGCAGAGAAAAATGTTGACCTAAGAACACAGGTTACTAGTCCAAAGTGGTGATGAGCATAAAGTTTTGTCGGATGAGTCACATGTATTCACATCATATGGCTTGTGTAACGAGAATTTTCTCTAAATATTGTTACGCTTAGAAGATCAATGAATTTGCTCCCAGAGTGCTTTTCTCAGAGTTGTAATGACACAAGTCAATGACTCGACTCGAGTCCTGACTCGATTTTTGGTGACCCGACTCGAGTCCCAACGGGTAAGTGACTCGACTTGAGTGTCTGCGACCAAATGACTTTACTCGAATCTTTCATGGAGACTCAACTCAAGTACAAGCTTATAAGACTAAAGTCTCAAAAAATTAAAAGGAAAATTTTAGTTTGCTAGATACCTGTCATCTTAATTTATTTTCAGTATGTCGAAATGAAAATTGTACAAAAATTTGTCACTCAAATTGATTCTAGCTCGGTACTTGACTAAACTACACAAAGTAACTGGACTCGATTTCTTCGCCTTAATGACTCAACTCGAGTCACAATGTTAAAAAGACTCGACTCAGGTTACCAAATTCAGTGACAACACTGGCCCCTCCGTGAATTTTTCTCTTGTGTTTTGCACACTGGTACAACCATCTCAGCCCACAGTGTATTTGTTTCTGCCATATGTAGACTCCTGAGAATTTAAAGTTCTGGGAACCACTGTGCCATTCCATTGAGGATGCATCATACATGTTTCAAAATCAAAGTTCTGGTCATGTTCACAATGGAAAACTTCTGAAGTTCCCTTCGCAGCCTTAACATTTTAGTTGTGGTAGATGTTGAATTGACTCTTACAAGTTTGGTCTCTGTTGATAATGATGCTAATTTTATTTCACTGCCATAACAATTCTTATATTCTCTTCAGACTCGCACGCGGTGGCAGGAACTGTGCTGTCAGTGTTGGATTGTACGAACGTTCAACTCTATCAAAGCTGTTAACAAAATTTAATGTTTCTTATATTTGTCTGTGAAGAAACTGATGTGATGTCTTCTTTTCTTACATCCCTACCTCCCCATGCTAAATAGACGCGTATTCGGAGAAGATGGAATAAGGTGGCGTTTTCCGAGCTCTCTGGATGTTTTGGTGTATAGTCTAAAAAAAGCTGCAATTCTTTTGTTTTTTTTTCTTTCTTGATGGTTTGTGATTGTGATGGTGGTGGTGATGGTGACACTTCACTTGTGGTTTTCCTTTCTACTTTTAGAATACTCTGAAAATTCCCACGCATCCTGTGCTGTCAATGTGCTCTCTTTTGTTTCGGTGACTTTTTGTTTCAAGTCTGCTTTTTGGGTTGCTGTACTCGTTTTCAAAGTAATACTCCTCCAACAACAATTTCAAAATGGCATTTATATTGTAGCTCTTCCTTTGTTTAGTGTGCTGATATTTCTCTACTATGTTCTCGATGACTCTAAGGTGGATCCCCATATCAGTCTCTGGAGGTTTTGAATTGCTCAGAACCAGTTTGTTTTTTCCTTCATTTCTTCTTTTCCTGATAGGCACATTTCACTCTGTCCATTGCACGTACATGCATACCATAGGTTTTGAATGGAGTTTAGTGTTTGCTATGTTGGTCAGTTGTGCATCATACCATGCCGCTTGAACATGTGACAATTTATGTCACCAACTGAGCAGATCATTTTTCCCACTATTATCAATGTACCAGTACGTTTGTGTATGTGTAGATGTTTACATGTTCATTCATTCTATGCATGTGAATGAATACTGGCCCCCTGCTCATTGTACCCTCATACAGCCCCTGATTACAGCAGATGCAGCGTTGTAGCCGTGGTTGAGACATCCACAAAGGTTCAGAACTTATAAAAGTGCACGGTATACAGTACATGTAACTGGCCAGAACTTCCTCCATTGCTGGTGGCTGTGAACCAGTTCGGTATTCCAACAGCGCCAGCCAGGTTTGTCCAAGGCCTGTCCTCTCAGCGCAACCCTGTGTAGATTTGTGCGCCTGCTTGTTGCCAAATGACTGTGCTTTGTTGAAATACCCAACTGGCTCATGCTGAATGTACATGTACACTGATCACTTGCAAGTGATGGCTCATTTTGCTAGTGGCTGTGGCTATTGATAATAACTGTTGCTAAGAGTCAAAGCCATAGCCACAGCCACACAGTAGGGAGTTGATATGCCAATACCATATATAGCTGTGCATGCTTGATACGTTAAAGTGATGTTTTCTGTGTGTTTGTTCCTTTTTTTGTGTGAATAATTGTAGTTATTTCATCAAATCCTGACACCCCAAGAAGAAGGGGCTGATACCGAGTTTGTGGTGAAAACGGCAATAGTGAGCCCAATTGATCTCTTTGCACAGTGTTTGCATCAAGGCATTTGGAACAGTTTCTTTCGTTCATTTTTTGCAAGGAAGATTTTACATGAACAGCCTTGCCCGAGATGCATGCAGTAAAACAGAATGGCCTGGGGAGAAAAAGATGAAGATTTGAAACAATTCATGCATTTGTTTGTCACACTTTGACTCGTGTCCAGTGATACGCTCCAGCATGTTGTCATATCATGTTGCAATTTTGCTTTCAACCGAAAGAAATGGAAGAGAGTTACCGTGCATAAAAAAGACATGGCTGTAATGCAGTGTACAATTACAAAGATCTGTCAAAGAGGGCGCATCTCAAGGTTCTAAAGCAACAGGATTACAAAAGGGGAATAATCAGTCTCTTCGTTATCCAGAAATTATGAATTCTCCCAAATTTCAGTTTTTAGGGCTGATCATGTAGCTTCTCTAATTTCTGAAATAATTCCATCTAGTGTGAGAGAAAACTTGAGATTACTGTCAAAATGGCGGTAAAAACAAACCGTAAATGTAATGAACATAATGGGGTTTTTTCCCAGTGATTTATATGATCACTTTAAGAACAGTGCAATTTGGGCACCACCAGATACTTATTTTAACCCAGAATTGAAAATGTTTTTGTTTGTAGATCTTCATATCGCTTCTTTCTTAAGTCGAAGGGCAGGAATGACTTTTCATCTGTGTTTGTCAAAAATTCAAAACTATTGTATTCAATTGTTCAAATAACAAGCGTTATTTTTTTATATTAATCGTCACTTTGCATTACTGTCTCCCACATAAACACACTGATCGCTGTCACGATTCATCCAGATGTTTTTAGTACCACGTTTAGATTAATTCCATTTCTGTTTTCTCGAACCGGCTTCCCTCATGGGCCCTCCACTGCTCAGCGGTGACAATTACTGAAGAGGGCACCAGGGAAATCTTGAGAATGAAGATGGAAAAAAAAATTCATGATGCATTTGGCATTTGTGGACGCAGCATAATTGCCCATATGTGTTTGTGCATGTGCATGATGGCCCCCCAAAAGCTGAAGTGTTTCTCAGCCGTTGCTGGCTGTGGTTAATGGCATCCCAAATGTACTGAGTCATAACGACAGTGCATGCCTGCCTGACGCTGTGCTGGCAAATTGCTGTGGTAATATTGTGTTTTGCCTGTAGCACATTACTAATCAGGACTCATAGAACGCATTCATCTGGACTAGCCCAGTCATCTTCCGTTCATTAGTCTGTCTACCTGAAACACAATCAGGGGAAAGTTGTGGCAACAGACATAAATAATGTAGCTATCAGAAACTTTAGATAAACAGAAGCTGGAAATTTGCTGTTTTGCAGGGTTCATTTCATTTCCATGCAAAATGGAAGGATTTTTTTTTTTTGCAGAAACTACATGGAGAGTTGAACAGATCAGAGGGAAAATTGAGAATCAAAAGTCAGATGCAGGAAAGGCGATCATTTAACATTGGAAAACTGATACATGTATACAGTACTCTGAAAAAGTAATGGGGCGGATGTCCTTTGATGCACTTTTGGTCGTTTTCTAGGAAATTTGAAAACTGGATTGGCCTCAGGTTGTAAACGGCTTGCCAATAATGAGATGTTTGTTCTGTTTCTGGTGTGCATTTTAGAAACAAGTGAGCGTTGTGACTACCACACTTGGCCACAGTCAACCTAGAGCATTCTTAGCTTTTGCAGACAAAGTACATGTATATATTCCATCATTGCCTGTGCTGCATGTGTAATTTATCAGAGGCTGATGTAACATTTCAGACTATCAAGAAAAGGCAACTAGCAAACCAAATATAACAGCAAAACCTTAAAATTAGTAAAATGTATGTTGCTTTGGCTGGTTGGTGTGTAAAGGTTTGCTGTGAAATTAAGCTACTCAAAACGTTTTTCCCCTCCAAGTAATCCCTCGCCCCAAACAGCATTGAAACAGCTGAGGCTGAGCGGGGAAAGCAAACGTCAGGCATGACTCTCATGTGTCGCCCTACTAAACATTTTGATATCTTTTTGTATCTTTTTGATACTAACATGATAGACATTGGATACCCCTTCCTGTGGTGAAGCACATCTTTCATCCCAACCACTCTCCCCTAACTATGGCTGATGTAGTCACCATTACCACCACTACTGCCACATTCACTACCGTCACCACCACCACCTTTTCACCACCAGTCCACCACCACCTTATTTATCACTTTTATCTCAAATTATTTACACACAATCCAAAATCATGTTCATTTTGATGTAATAAGTTGACCGAACATTCGCCCACACTGCCCACGCTAGTGTCTACTAGAGTAGAAGCCATATGTTCAGATGTTTAATTTGACAAAGAAAGCATTTTCATGATTATTGATGACATATGTTACTTTTTTTGTCCTCTCTTTTTTTTTTTTTGGCTTATGCTCTCATGTTCAGATTGTTTTTAGTTTATTTTTAGCTGGTTTCAGGTAGCTTGATGTCGTCTTGCCTTGATAGGAAATCAGTCACCTTCTTCTTGTGATTCAGCACTTTTCAAACATGCTCGCACAAACTGATTGTAATTGTACAGTTTTTTAGGGGGGGCATTCATATAATGCACATTTTGTTAATTTTCATGTGGACTTACGGTAAATAACTATTTCATGGAAAATAATGGTTCTCTTTATATTGGACATTTAACATGTGCACTCAAAGTTCAGTACACCTGACAGTTAGGATGGCATTATTAACGCCCTTTGTGCATGTACATGTATATGGAATATAAAATATAAGCAGCCTCTGTATTGACCACACATTACTTCACCCAAGTGTTGTTCAGTCACCTCACTACGTGTAGGGTCCTTGTCTTTTTTAAAATTTTTACCCACCAGCATACCCAAAAGTGATTCCTATGAAACAAACAGATAAAAGTGATGTGAGTAGCTATACTGTTGAACACCTGACCTGACATGTATCTCACAGTGCCAAATCATCGCCGAATTCAATGTCTTTGTTGATCAGTAAGTTAGGTATTAGTTTCAGTCTGTCCTGACTCCACACCAACCCTACATGCTAAGTCCTGACTCCACACCAACCCTACATGCTAAGTCATCACCTTACTGACAAGGGTCCTAGTTAAACAGTCAAGGAATACAACTCACTGTCCTCAAGGTTTTACTGGATTAAGTACCGTATTCATCGTAATGCGTAAGTTGCATTGTGCATGGCAGTACCAATTCTTTTTCCAATCAAGAGGTTTTCTTCAGATTGATATGATTTACCTAATGCATCTTGACGGTTATCAGGCTGGATGAGGAATTATCACCTTGAGGAATTCACTTTCCTCAGAGCACTGCAGGAGGCAACTTGACAGTGTGGTGCTGTATTTATTTTGTGCTATTTATTTGATCTGAGCCAACTTTTTTGTGTGTGTGGTCATGTTTCCAGGCCCCAGAAGGTGAGGAGCAGCCCAGCACAGAGGTGGACCTGTCTATCTCCAACGAGAAGATCAAAGTCCTCAATGCAGACACACAGGTCGGGTCCAAGTTCACTCTTGTAAAATGTCCAAGTTCACTGAAATGGTGAAAGACAATCTTCCAGGAAAAAAAAAAGTCGAGGATGGTTTCACCCTTGCCTCCCGGATTCCTTGAAATCCACCAGGATGTACAATGTAACAGAGAAATTTGGAGGATGGTATACAGCTATTGACTATTTTGAGTGGTGTTGTATAACTAGCCTTCTGAGGTGATCCATAGAGCAGTCTTATTTTTCCCGAGGCCAAGCTGAGGGAAAGTAGCATGATCCAGGGATCACCAAGGGAAGCTGATGCTAATGCCCAGTGAGTTAAAGCAGTCAGTATGTGTTTTCTAACACCTCTCCCACAGATTCTGCTCAATTTAAGCAATAACTGATTCATTTAACCTAAATACAACTAAAAATGTGCTTGTATTTGAATATGGAACGTGTTGAGATTTCAATAGCATTTTTCCACAGTGGCTCTGCATGAAATGGTTGAGCACAGCTCAGTATTACTAGCACTTGAGAATGCCCTCAATGCCTACAACCATTTGCATACAGCACCACTTGTTACATGTATGGCACTTTGATTGCTTGGTACTTTTGTTGCTTCAGATATTGTACTCTTGGCCGTGCACAATAAGGTAGAAAACAAGCAAATGACTTGTGACCAGCTCGTTGCCACTCAAGATGCAGCATCTGTGGGTGAGGTGTTATAAAAGAAGGCAGACTCTAGTCACTGCTACTTTACACAAGACACTCTATTCCTTGCAAATTAAACAGAGAATGTGCCATTTGATATCTCCACAGTAGTGCTGCAGTTTGTCAAGATTAATGCAACTTAAGCCTGTCTCATACCTTAGCTGTGAACCGTTAAAGCAAGCACCCTCCGGTTGTGGCCCAACCGTACCAAATGAGCCACAAATCGCCAGAAGCAGCAAAGAAAACTTTCTGAATGGAAATCAATAGGAAATGTCGATGTTTTCTCCCACGTGCCATCTGCATTTATTAGCATGCCACTCTGAGTGACACAAAGAGCTGAGAAATTTCTCTCTGTTGCTTATGAAGACAAACACTTGAAAAGAATATCTGCTCGAGGCTCATTCTGTGGGGTGGGAGGGGGCGGGGCAGTCCAGTAACATTTATCACACCCTTTCAGCCACCTTGTGTTATTGCCGGTTTATCATAACTGAACCTCAGAACCGCCTGAATCTTCCACACAGCAACAACCAAAAAAAAAAAATGAGAGAATCCCAGTATTGAAGGACTGTGGGCAGATTGTGCTCACAGACGTACATAAATTGTAGAGAGGGTGACCAATTGGGTAGAAGAACTGTCGAAGTGTTCCTGACCCGCTGTTTACTGTTCATATACGGCACCCACTGATGCTGAAGTTGTAACCATCCACTTTGCACCCTCATTGAGGCATGTGTTTATCTCACATCAGCACAGGTAAATGGCGCAGCAGTAATGGTTTTCAGGCCCATTCAGTAGGAAATTGGACACACATGTATACAGTGTGCCCCATCCATAGTTTTCTTGTGGACAGCTCCCAGCATGTTTGGTCATGGCAACAGTGCCTGCCTATTAGTCTTTCCACTTTTGCTTCCATCTTGAAAACATATTGAGACTGTGGAGTGATAAGGGAAAAAGGTATTTGTTGCAGTATCCCACCCTCTTTCTGTTCTTTGAGCCCCATATTGCTTTGTATTACAACATCTCACCCAACTTATAGTAAATATGGAAACTTAGTTAATGTGGAAAGAGCCGATACTAGCTGGTATGTACATTCAGGGAGTTTTTGGTGCATTTTTAACTGGAAATGTCACACAAGATATCTTTTTGTCCGCAACTCAGATTCAGCAAAGAAATGAAAAAACAAACAAAATTTGCAATACCAGTCATGAGCAATGCAAATCACTTGACGTTTTTGGCTGGTAACCTAAAGCAGATGAGTTTTTCCATTAAGCAGCAAGTTAAAGTTTTTGCTTATTATGAAATACTAAAAATAACAGCACCAAGTTTGCCTTTTAATACTTAGTTTTTTCACTGTATTGGTTTATTAAGTTGTGTTTATCTTCATGAAACCCATTGAAACAGTCTTGAGGCAGCCAGGAGAGGATGGGGTTGTGAAAGGTACCAACATGGCACTTATCATATTTTGAAAATAAATTCTTCAAATGGTTTCAGTGTTGGGCCCGTTTTTGTGTTTAGCTTCTCTTTGGCATCAGGCCCAGATATGAATCATCAGTTGTTTGTCTGTGCCTCCACAAATAGGGGTAATTTTGGGAATCTTTTGTTCATTGGACAGGAGACGATGATGGACCACCCCCTGAAGACGATCTCCTACATCGCGGACATCGGCAACATTGTGGTCATCATGGCCAGACGGCGAGTGACCAGGACGCTGGACGAAGCCATGGAGGACAGCGGCATGATGGTGGACTCGGAGGGCAGACGACAGCCCCGCAAGATCATCTGCCATGTCTTTGAGACGGAGGACGTGAGTAGAGCTCCTACCTTACGTCTTAAAACATATATCCCACGGCAAGTTCAGGTGCTAAGTTTACTCGTTCATTTCACTAGACCACTAGTCAAAAGCACGGGAAGCAACATGCTAACATCAGACGGAAACGTTGCATTAAGAAGTAGGCGCGACACTCGAAGTATCCATACACGAGAGAGCATTGGAACGTCTCTGAAAAAATTGCCATTAGAAATGCATGTGGTGCAACATTTCTGCCCTGATGTGCATACATTTTTGGTCACCGTGAAGCTTGGCATAAAACAAATCAGCATCTGAGCTTGCTCTAGAGTTAGAGGCTCCCTTTTCCTAAATGCTTTTCTATATTTAGTCCACTGATTGCTTGTGTCCAGATCTTGCGTTCCTCTCATTTTCTTTTTGATAGGACCTGTTGATAGCTCCCCGCAGTATTGTGCTTGAGTACTTTCTGTCATCAAGTACTGATCAGCTTATTGAAAATGCCACATGAGAAACACTGACAGTAGATAAGAAATCAACTTAGCAGTAGAGAAAAAACAATAAAAATTATAAGACTCTGGACAATTGAAAATACTTTTATTTTGGGAATGAGAAGGGAAGTGGATTAGATGATTCACATGATACTCAGTTTTTTACCTTAACAGAAAAGAGAGATAAAAACAGCGGAAATGAGTCGTGTAGTTGTTTCCCCAGTGTTTGGATGAACTACTTTTAGTGTCTGTTGGCTACAAGGCAGCTGCTATTTCAATTTGGTCTCCTCCAAGCATTCTCTTGGCGGCTTCATTTGAAACAAACACCTGTTCAAACACAGCCTGTGGCCAGTGTCTCCATCAAGGGCTGCAAGAATTTTCTCCTTTAACCAGTTTCCTTTTTTTTTCCCCCACTGGACCTGTTGTGTTAGAGTGTAAACACGAATGTCCTGCAACATGCTGTCACAACAGAGATGCGCCCAAGTTGTCAACAGAGAGAATATTGGCCCAGAAACTGGAAAGTGATAGTGTGTCATCTTGAGAGTGATGTTGTCCACCTGAGTAGGATTGCATTGCAGTAATTTTGGCTTGTGTGGGCTTGCCAAGAATTGTATTATACTGACGCTGGTTTCCTTTCTTTTGGCCATGCAGTTCTATCATGAAAGAAATATTATTTCAGCTTTGTACAGTACAGCCCATGCAGCTATTGAGACAGATCAAAGTACTGTCATTTTCAGAAGATAAGCCGTGGCTTATATGTTGATTCTCACTCTGAAAAATGTCTCTGCGGCTTATACCCCGGGCAGCTTACACGGCAAACTTTAAAGGATAAAATCAGTCACAAAAGCCGAACCCGTAGCCACGCATACCACATGCAGGTGGCGCAGTCATGTTTTTGATGGTTCCCGATTACATCTAAAAACTTGAATCTCAGAGGATAAATAAAAATTTGACTTGTCCAGATTTCGAGTTAACAGAATTCCCTGAGTCACGGAGTCACAAAACACATCCATGAAATATGTACGTAATCTTAAAGTCTATGGTGTTCTACCTACCCAAGCAGTCGCTACATATCCAAATTTCCCATGCGCGTATAGCCATTCGCTGAAAAGACTTAATCGTCCAAGGTGCCCCTTGACCTGCCACTATGCGCTGCAGTCACGCCACCATGTTTGTCCTTCTTTTCTCAGTGCCGTATCACAACTGACGTGTCTCTAGACATCTTTGAGTTTTTCGAGTTCCGTTTTCTCTACACAGTCCTGTGTTGACTTGAGTCATCCGGTCGTCTTTCCTGAATGAACTTTTACCTTGTGTGATTTTAATCACGTTTTTTTTTTATTGTTTTATTAACCTAAAGATTTCTTTCTACTATTATACAAAATTCAACCACTTCAATAGTGTACCTTCATGTGATAGAACTGTCATCTTTTCGCTGATCGTATTCAGCGTGATATGCCAGGGTTTTTCCACGTGGGTTTACCGATGACAACACTTTCTGTCATCATGTGGTTATCAGAAAGAGTCAGCGATTGGATTGTCCATGAATGGGTCTGTGGTAGCAGTCAGGCTAGCCTGAAAACAGGGTTTGAACAATCGCGGTAGTGCATGCAATGCGTGTGTGTGACATGCCACGTGCAGCATGCATTCAACACATGCGGTTCCATACGATGATTCGTACAAGGGGTTGCGGCAAATTTTTCATATCTGAAGCGATTTGGCATCACAGAAACCTTGAGATAACCAGATGTATTGCAGTGGACAGTTACAGAGGTATTTTTTTTATATAAAAGCCTATTCTTTTGGCAAGAAATAGCTGGCCTACGAGATAAAATGATCTTTCGACTACTGGACAAAGGGCAAGAACTGATGCATGGCCTGTGCAGGACCACCATCCAGCCCACTAAAGTATTAAATTTGAGGACTTAAAACTCACTTTTTATGGTGACATTCATTCGCCTTTTGCCTGCATTTTTTAGGACTGTTCATGCTGTATTGGCACTTCAGCACACAGCTCAATGAACTTTGTGGCTCTATTGTCAGCACTGTGGTGCGGCTTACACGCTGATGCAGCTTATACGCCGACTTTAAATCTTGATTTGCCAATTTTGCGTGCTGCGGTTTATACACCAGGTGGCTTATATTCCGAAAATTATAGTAGACATTTTTATTGAAAAGGTTCTGCTTTCAGTCCTTTCATAAAATTCCATGTTCTTTTTTCATTTGCAACTTTCCTCATGAAGATTGTTCAACCAAAAACTGTAACAAATCTGGGTCTGTTTGACAGCCGTATGTGAGTTCCTCTTGATTTAGGTATTTGACTTTGGTGTGAAATGCTAAGAATGGTTCTGTACAATAGCATGTAAAACCACACAATACAGTCTATTGAAAAGACATACAAACAAGAGTTTGGAAGCGGTGCGTAGTAATGTTTTTAACAGTGCTCCAGGCACAATACAAGGAAATCTAAATAACACCCCAGTGCGCAGTATAAATAGCGGAAATATATGGAGGCCTGCCAAAAAAAAGCAAAGTAAAAAATGAAAGTGACATGAACTGTGAAAGCTTGATCACACGCTTAATAACCCTGGTACTATCCATGCACAGGATGCACATTGTAACCTAAGCAGAAAGCAGGAAATTCTGATTGAGAAAAGTGGCCGGTTTCTTAAATGCCCATTTCCCCTCGCAGCATAGGCACACACACACAGTTGGCAGTGTACACTCTGATGGCTGGTCTGCCACAACCAACCTCTTTGTCTAGACAATTCCCTGCTAATGGATGGCGTAGACCATCGATTTCAACCACGACTGTCGTGGGGGAAAAAAACACAACAAAGAAAATATTTGCAAACCAGCAGTGGTAATTGTGTTGGGAGTGGGATTTTCTTGGAGGAAAACTAAAATGAATCGCTGGCCTTTTTTTTAAAAAGACTGTTGGAGGAAGGTCGTTGCCTGGCACAAGTACAGCACAGCAGTTAATTTTGTTCAAGGATAGCAGTCTGCCAACAAGAGGCATGCATGTACTTCGCTTGAGTAATCCGTGATTAGGTCAGGAGTTTCCCTTTCACCAAGCTGGCTGCTCTAGAAGCAAGAGTTTCCGATTTTTGAATCCTACCAGAGTAGCAGTTGATATCCTCCATTTGAAGAGACAAGTGGAAGGCAACTCTGGATTTAGGCATCAGCGATGCAGTGTTCTCCCCTCACTCGTAATCGTCACCGGTGGCCTGTCTGCAATTGGCTGACAATCTCTGTCCTGGATATCTGATTCTGAATGGTACCATACCTTTGTCTCCCTCTATCCCCCTTCCCTCCGTCCCCACTCCATCCAGGCTCAGCTGATTGCCCAGACCATTGGCCAGGCCTTTGCCATGGCCTATCTGGAGTTCCTGAAGGCCAACGGCATCGAGGACCATCATGTCAATGAGCTGGACTACCATGATGTGCTCAACTCCCAGGAGATATATGGCGATGACCTCATGCTCTTCTCCAACAAGGAGTGTGAGAAGGAGGTAAGGTGTACTCTCAGATTGACATGTCCTGTCTAAAAAAATAAAAGACATGCTTTTTTATTTTATTTTATTTTTTTTTTTTTTGCTTTTTTTTCCCCCCAAGAACAGTGTACATGTAAATGCTGGATTGAATGTCAGTGTCTGTGTTGTGCATCCATGTTTCCATAGACATACTGAGACATTGATCTCATCAACTCAGTGGTAAAGGAACTGCGTAGGAAATGTAGATCTGTCTAATATTGCACTGTCTGTATGGGTGGCCACCTTTTGTAGAAATTTCACCCTCGGTTTGGGCCACAAATTGTGCATTTGGAAAGGGCCATGCCTTCCTATTAACACTTGGTGGATTATACTTGGGCTGAAGTGTATTGACAGCCAGCCAATGGTTGAACACCAGCCTGTTGTTGGCAAAAAAATAACACTCTGATGTCAAAAGAAAGAGGTCCATCGGTTGTACGTGTATTCCTAAGTTGACTACGTGCTGTGTCTTGGCATTGAAGTTTAGTTCCTAATGTTACCAGCTTTGTGGACTGCAGCATGTTTGCTCTCGACTTTCAGTTTAGAGACTCGAGTTTAAACAGCGGGAGTTTATTCACAATAAGATGATGTGTTTTCCAGCTGAATTTATATCCTTCGGATACCTGAATCAGTTTGTTTTTATTTCTCAGTAAAATGGCATTACCAAGGAGCCTCTGAGAATAGCTTGAACCTCTAAAAGAGCCAAAGCTGTGCCCGAAGGCTGACAAATTGCCATCATTATGCCAAATACCCTGGAAACAAAAATAGATGAGTTTCCCGGGGAGTGAAGACAACTAGAAGCTTTGAGGATATGTCATCTGATACATGTCCGAAGGCAACTGAATACTCCTGTGTGGACACATTTAGTAGTCCAGGCACGCACGCCCTGGAGATGGATTTGGGCACCTGCACTGAAAATTCATCCAGCCGAGACTTTACTTACACAGTAATTGAAATGTACCCAATAAGTACAATGTACATTGTGCTGTGGGGAGTCTAACTTGATTGTTTGGTGTAAAAAGCCCCTGAGAATATGTTGCATGAATAACGAGCCCCCTGTAAGTTACTGTTCACTCGGAGGTGCCATTCATAACAATGTGATGCAGGACATGATGTGTTTGCAACACTGGACCCGGCTAGCTTGTGCAGGTGAGAATTATTATAGCGTAACCCAAATGCAGACCTGAAGAAACACTTGTTATTTCTGTGTTCAAATACTTTAGGTCCTGATTGAGAAGGAGCGGGGTGAGATCATGGGCGTGGTCATTGTGGAGTCTGGGTGGGGCTCGCTCATCCCCACCGTGGTCATAGCCAATATGTCCCAGTTTGGGGCAGCGGCTCGCTCGGGCAAGCTCAACATAGGTGACCAGGTCATGTCCATCAACGGCACCAGCCTAGTGGGCCTACCCCTGGCACAGTGCCAACAGATGATCAAGGTGAGGGGTCAGCTGTAAATCAGCTGGTTTCCTGTGCGTTCTGCACGTACTTCCCATCCATGCCAATACAGACTGAGTAGTATACACGAAGTCTTGTGCAGCCAGTGACTTTCTATTTCTCCTGCTAGCAATTATTGTAGTTTTTTCCCCAGTCCCCAAATAAATGGAAATATTAGATGAAGTCACAAAAATTAGGCAGAAAAACCAAGGCAGCGTTAGTGGAGTTACATGTGACAGAATGCAAGTGTTTAAGTACATGGATGGCATGGTGATGAAAGAAGTACATCAATATTTGGGGGAGGGGCTCACATTAGGACCAGAAAACAGCGGTGCTTACCAGTTGCATACCCGGTACCTGTGTCTAGAGGTGCTCTCATGCCTGTAACACATGGCTGTAGTCTTGGTTGAGCTGAAGTTATAAAAACTGTACACGTAGAGCATGCAATGTGATTCATATACCAAGGATACACCATTGTGGAGCAGTTTGCCGGTGAAACATCCACGAGTAATAAATGTGGCATTCTTCACCTCTAGAGGGGGTAGTTGCATCATATTTCGTCTGTAGGACCCCAAGTTTGCTTCTGGGGGCTACAGTTGTTACCAATTGCCTCGTCGAATTTGTCGAATTTTTCTAGTCACCAGTCAGGTGCAGACTTCACTCCAGCTTTTAGGGCACTCACTCAAGGATTGAACATGTCTTCATATTCCCATTGTTGCATGTCTAATTCTGGTTTGTCCTGTCTTTTGCCACCTGCTGCAGTCTTTGAAGAGCCAGAGCCTGGCCAAGTTCAACATTGTCTCCTGTCCACCAGTAACCCAAGTTCTCATCAAGAGACCAGACACCAAGTACCAGCTGGGATTCAGCGTGCAGAATGGCATCGTAAGTCTGTGTGCAAATCGTGGGTCAAGCACCGTGGTGGAAATCTTCCATTTGTCCGAAGTCTTGTACCCAGCCATAGCTACCCAATTCAGACACATCTGGTATCCAAAAAGATAGTGGACATTGTTAGAGTTATGATTAGGAGTGTGCATTTGCGGGTATTTTTAGAACCGGGTACCCGTTTTTTGTTAACATCGGGTACCCGGAAAAGAGATCGCCTAATAACAAATGGCATTGCGCGCGAACCGGTGGATCATGCACCCGAAACACGGTTCTTTTTGGTACATAGGAAGCAAGCAGAACATTGTTCTAAACGTCGGAGTTAATCTCTCGTACCTTTTTATCAAACGAAATTGTTACCTTCA
>NW_019091388.1:1388443-1418334 GCF_001949145.1 Acanthaster planci | reverse complement strand
ACCCCCCACCCCCTGGGAAAACAATGAAAGGGGAAGAAGGAAAAAAAAAGTAAAGTAGCAAAAGAAAATAAGGAAAGGGGATAAAAATCAGCGATTTGCTTGAAAGCGCCTTGAAATTAAACCTGTTCCACTATTGATGGTTTGTCACTTAGCTACTGATAAGTGCTTCCTTTCCCTACGATATTCCTGGCGATAAACATGCCCATTGTAATATAATCTCGAATTGTATTTCTATTTTTACAGTTATCCTTGTAACCCAAGCTGCTTTCTCTCATTTAGATATGCAGTTTAATGCGAGGAGGTATCGCCGAGAGGGGAGGAGTGCGGGTGGGTCACCGCATCATCGAGATCAATGGGGCCAGCGTCGTAGCCACGGCGCACGAGAAGATTGTAGAGATGTTGTCCACGTCTGTTGGAGAGGTGAATCCCTGATTTCTACTTCATTTATATCACTGTTTTGTGCCTTTTTTCAAACAAGATTATAAATTGGAATTCAAATTTTCATAATCCGTTTTCTTGAGAGTGTTTGCATTCAAATTTTGCAAGTTATCATTTCTGAGGACACTTTACTTTCAGCTTTTCGATGCAAAGTGGAAAAGTTTTAAGACAATTCAAAACCATGTACACTTTGGCTACTAGGCTTTGGAAGATGCTGAACTTTTGTAGTACTTTCTAGTAATAAAGAAATTTGTCTTGGGAAGGGGGAGAGTGTGTGCCTCACAATTCACCATTGGTGCTGCTAGAAAAGATCTTCAAAACTGTAACACTGGACGTGTGAACTTCAGTGCCTTTGAAAAGACAAAAAAAAGCTGAAAATTATTTCTTTCTGCTTCTAATGTCTAAATATAAGGTGGGTGGTTTATTTCATGCCGTCAGTCTTCCTACGGCAGGTGGTCATGCCTGAATGGAAAACATGTCTGATTTTAACACACTATCAAGACGACGATGGACAAAGGTTAATGAATGGGGGGGAGCTCCAGTGCAGTCATACTGCAGGATCTTGTCACACAGACCCTGTCAAATGTGGACTGATGTGCTAGCCTAGGGACAGTCCGGTTCCAGCCCACTCTCAGGCAGAATCAGTTGGTTCAAAAAAAAAAATCAAGGGGTTACTCCAGGTTGAACGGCAGACATCCCTTAGTTAGTCATTGACAGAATTTGTTGCACAGTTCTGCTTTGGGGGGACATTGTGGAAATTAGATGTTATTTTGTCTGTGTGTGATTAGTATGAAACGGTTAAGTGCTTTCCCGGGTTCCCAAATATAATGAAAGACAAGGGGTTTTTTTGGTCACAATGTATCACCAGTGCTAAGCTGTCTTAGCAGAGCGCTTTGAAGGATTATGGTAGAATGTTTAACTGTATCAGAGTCATGGAGAAGTCTTTTGTTTGTTTGTTTGTTTGGTTGTTTGTTTGTTGGGGTTGTTGGGGTGTTTGTTTGTTTGTTTGTTTGTTTGTTTTGTTTGTTTGTTTGTTTGATTTTTCAAATTCTTTGCCTTCTTCAATTCTTCAACTCTTCAATTTGTAACAGATTCTTACACATGAAAAATTTCTCCTTTTTGAGCGATTTCCAAATATCAGTTTTGTGAAATCCTTGTGGAGACCCATACACCTTTAGAAATTTCTTGTGGAGACCTAGTCAACCCATTCTCCTGGGTCTCCACAAGGCACAACATTTCAAAATACTGTGGCCACTGTGGCCTTGTGACCTATGTCAGTTTTGTGTAATTACAACATGTGTAGTTCCTGTGTACCACTCAGTACCATTCATTAACTTATTTATTTATTTACTATTTTATTTATACATGGTGGTGTTATCAGTTATAAAACTGGTTTCCATGGGAGCTTTAAATCATAATTAAGGGGATTAATTTAATCTGAGAGTTATCGAGTAGTTAAGATTAAATGTAATGAATAAACCAAAAATCAGAATATGAATATTGAATATAAAATATCTAAAACAAAGGTTAAGACTTAAAAACCTTTAAAACATTGAAACAAAATGGCCTCTAAAAAGCATAGAGGCAAGACGGAGGAACACGGGCTAAAGCAATGAATGACCAGTACAATATGAGCTGATAAATATACTTGGACAAATAAATGTATTCATAAAGAGGCGACACAAGGTAATGTGCGGTAATTGATTAAAATAGGCTGATAAACTGCAGGTGAAAACATTAAAAAAAGAAAACAAATTTCCTGTTGGACTTGGAGAAGGCGTGAATAAAACACTGCAGTACATGGAGTGGGGAAAGGCATATGTAACTGACTTATTGGCCTTGCAATCCTCTGCGTTCCCTATTCCACCAAGATGCTTAAAAGTCTACTCTTTGGTTTGGGAAGATTTTGTAGGATTGAGGAAAGCACATGTATGTTTCACTCCCATTCAATATTTGGAAATTAACTACTTTGACTGTGTGCGGCAATTACTTGACCAGACCCTTATAAACCACATGGAATTGCCCTTAGCAACTTGCCAATCCTCTGTTGAGTCTTCTCATTTTGAAGACTTCATTTGCACAAAATTAACAAACAATCTCTTTGAAACTCTTTGTATGTGCTCTAGAATACTCAAACCAATTAAAACGCTACAAAATCATGAAAAGAAATGCTACATAAATATGAAATTTAGCCTCAAGTGGTTGCTAAGATGATAAACTGTTCCCATTTTCAGTTGATCTCTTGGTCTTTTTTTCTACTAAATTTCTCAATTTTAGAAGTTTTCCCAGAACAGTAAGACACTGTATAGGCCAGCATCTTAACTGCACAATATAATCAGTTCTATCTAGTTGGTTTTTTTTTGTTTGACTTTCATGAGTTTTGATACTTCCACGTTGTGCAAAATATGTGTTTTACCTGCACAAAACCGACCCAGCCACGTACCATGCATGGTACGCTGCAGCCTGTTACAAGCTTACCGCAGCATATATGTGCATGCACGTGTATATGGAAATTCTCGTCGGAGCCGGTTCGGGTGGTTCACGCATGTAAAGTACATGTAAAACTGGGGATATATACCGTGAATTTCAACATTTCCTGGCAATGTCATAATGACAGATAGACCTTGGTTTCAATAATAAACTTCATGTTAACTTACGGTACTTTTGTGTTTGTCTTTCGTTCCCGAGTCACTGAATTCTTACATTTGCAAGGCCTTAAGATTATGTGGGATGAACGGAATCAGCCATGCATGAGGTCAATATGCAAACGCATTCGGTCGGGAAGAGACAAAGTCTAGAAGAAAACCGTCAGCAAAGGAATTTTTATTTCCTGAAACTGAAAAAAAAAATGTAAATTTCATGAAATGAAACAGCTGCTTGCCTGGCACGAATTCACATGACCCTCATTACGTATGCAAGTGACCCTAAAATGGGACATACGCAGTTAATAATTTCCCTCTGAAACACGTGGGCAGGTGTGGAACCTGACTTCCCTTGAAAGTTTCAGTGCAGAGACTGTGTCATCATTGCCTTACCCCGAGGAGGATTAACTAAGAGGCCTCGCAAAAATGCCCAGTTTGTCTGGCCTAGACAGGATTAGGTATTTTGTGAGAATTCTTGAGACATCTTTGGGAGGTTAGAAAAGAAGTGTCTCAAAACTCTGCTCACCCGTTGAGGCAGTTCCCCCCCCCCTTTTTCAAAGATGGCATAATTATTCTCTGATTTGGAGGGTGGATTTTCAACTCAGTTTAGCAGATAGGGCCTTCTTTGGGGACTTGTTTTGTTTTCTGAGCTTTAAATTGGCGTGTATAGCTAAATATTTTATGAGAAAAAAAATTGCAAAATATGTTGCAGACCGAACCCCAAGAAACCTTTAAACAACAACAGCAAAGTAGCTTCAGGAAAAGGAAAGTGGAGAAGAAACTCCTTTATTCTTTTATTCAGCTTTGTGCAAGTCCTTGGAAAGAAAAGTGACAATTCTTTTTTTCCTTTGCAGATTCGTATGAAGACAATGCCACTCTCAATGTACAAGCTACTTACAGGACAGGAGCAGCCAGTCTATATCTGAGAGTAAAGAAACTCTTGCTATTGAGAGATAAAAGGGAAAACGAAATCCTTTGTAAATATTTGTACATAAGAACTAAATTTGGACAAAAGAAAGAAGACTCTTGTGATAATTGCTGTTAAGGTCAGTGTTATTCCAATGAAATCCTCGTTCAATTACATTCCCCGTTGCACCCAGGAGGGGTGTGAGATTTGTGGAAGTATACCACCGTCAGGTGATTGCACTAGCAACAGGAGGCAAGGGGCTGAGCCCCCAGCATCGTCAAGTTTGGTTCATGAGAGAGGCTCCAGTCTGCCTGGAACTTGGCTTGTAAGAATTACCTTGATCTCACGAGATCAGAGTGGGTTCATTGTATAATAATAAATGCAACAAGAAAAGAGATTTTTTGTTGGTTGTTAAATTACTCCGGGAGTGTCACAGTGGCACGATAGATCACTGGCTTCCATCAAGGATTCCACTATCGCAGTCAGAGCATGTCAAAGGGTCGTGGAAAGTTCAACTTGAGTGACTCTGGTGCACTTAGGAGGGTGCTTTTGATGCGAGGAGCCTCAGTGATCTCTGTGGATGTGAGCTCGGTCCACTCACCGTGTAGACCGCCCTCTGTCAATCCAAGGACAACGAGGCACCCAACGGACAGGTTCAGTTGGAACCATACAGTCACCGGTTCCCAAGCATTTGTGCCAGGAACAAGAACAACATGGGCGAGCTGCCAGTCACTTGAACCCAAGTCACCTCTCCCAAGCAGCCTTGTCACATATAAGTTACTTATAAGTCAACGGTGCTGTTTGTCAACCATGTATATGATGTATGATACATATTGAAGACCCGGTCTGACCTTAAATGAATATAATCGCCGTATTTCTCTCAACACTCTGACCAGTGCGCGGAATCAGCCCACTCGAGTTGAACAGTTTGGCCTAGGCTGATTCCATAGCTTTGGCTAAGCACTGTAGAATTGAAATGATTTTTTTTTTCAAATTGACTTACTGACACAAACCTTAATGCTGTTGTGTCTGATAGCTTGGACACTTTCACATCATCTTACAGATTTGATGAATCTGTTTCTTTTTTAGACTACCCCGAGACAGGGAAATGACAGTATTGAATGTTGGTGGAAAACAACATAAATGATATTTGACAATTCAGGTCATGGTTTTGACAGGTGAAATTACCTAACTGTCAAAAATTTACAAACGAATGTATGGAGAAACAATCCTTTTTACATTACACCAAATTGGAATGAGAACATTATATTATTGACTGTCTATTAGTAATTACCATCATTGTGATAATATAATGAATACCCAGTGGTTCCGTGTTTTACCCAAATGTGGACGTAAATTCCTCTTACTGTTACAAAATATAAACAACTTTCACTAAATCGGCATCTCTCTGTCCTGTTGTCAGGCTTTGGTTGTATTTTTGACTGACTTTGTCATCCAAAAAAAATTGTACAAAAGAAATTGTATTTATAATGAGGAACCTGTTCAATTTATCAAATATTTAAATCGATGATTAAAATGCTTCTCATATAATTAACAACCAACCTGTACTCTCTTTTCACCTGCTGAAGGTATATTGTATAATCTCCATTTATTAATTTATTTTTGTGATTTTTTTTTCTAATTTTCACGTGGAGAAATAGCGTGTACTAAAAATACTTGGATGTGGACCTGAACTACACAAGATCAATAATTCACAGCACAACTCTGGTAAAGATACTTCAGTGAATATGGAAAATTTGTTATTTTGGTACGTGTAAGAAAATGTTTATAATGATCTGAGCGTCACTGAATGTCTACATTGT
This sequence comes from Acanthaster planci, assembly GCF_001949145.1. The sequence goes on along the minus strand of NW_019091388.1, from coordinate 1,412,524 downwards.
ATTCATTAGTTATTGTTTTTATATATTTGTATTTTTGGTTCAAAATTTTCCTTTTTTGTTCATTTTTCCCTTCTTTACTGCAAGTAACTGTGTATAGTCTCGACATGGTAGAGAATGTTTTTCTAATGAGCGTGGGCTTGGAGATATTGGTCAAAATTGACCTTCAGATGACACCTTGGATAAGAGTAATCAAAATATTTTTTGTCGGTTTCTTACTTGCCGAGCTGTGCCAAATTCCATCATCGGATTTAGGTGTGCAGTTGAAGTGGAAGATGGTTCCCGGAATTTTTTCGGATCGACATTCACACCATGTGCGGGTTAGGCTATCGCTGAAATGTCATCGAATTTATGGCCTTTTTGTTATCATTAAATGATGAGATACTTGCTTGTAGAAAAGCTGACATCCAGTCGCCAGAAATCTGATATAGTGAGTCAGTATTTTAATGTTATTGGGTGCCCGAGTGGCAAGTTTTGTATGAATAGTAAAACTGTGCTGTATCTGGGAAGTACCAGTAGTGTTTCATGAAATTTTAATTTGTTTGCCGTGCTGGGCCAATTGTATCGAGCTGCTAAATTCAGCAATTGCAGTTGTACGGTAATTCATTGCTTTCCTTTATCAGTAAGTCTTGCACACTCATGGACATGCATTGGATTATGATAGCAGTAACCCACAGTGCTTTGCGCTCCGGTAGCTGTGACGTATTTCCTCCGTAGAATTTTGTGAGGGGTGGGAGGAGCACGTTGCCAATACCCACTTTATTTCTTGTGCCGAGACATACGCATTGTGGTCAAAGAGTGCGGTTTTATTTTGTTTTATTTTTTGTTCTCTTTTCCCCGGGATGTCCCACTAAATCTGACACCAACATTCAGAAATAACTGCTCTGCTTCTGTTGTTACAGGTCACATTCATTTTTCACTAAGAAAAAAAACTTGCTGGTTTTTTCCCTGAGAGCTAAGACTGAAGTTATATATGAAAATGAAAATACCTCGCTTCATAATGTCAAGTTCTTTCCCTTTGAGACAAAAAATTCTTCAATGGTGTATAATGTCACAGTAACTTCACAAATTAATATTGTCTGAATGTGTTAATTACCCGTGAGTATTACATGTACAATCAAATAAAATGGTGCTTTTATTTTAAAATATTACCAAGTATGGTCAAACGGCCGTGGTGTCAGTGTCAAGTCCAATTTCCGGACTTAGTTTATAATTGTTAGTAAATATACTCCATTCAAGTGGTCGGAGTCGTCATTGCTGGACGTTAGTTGGAATAATTTTGACATTTTTTCCTGAGCGAAATGTCGGAGGTCCGTGCAGCAGCTTGACGAAACACACAAATATTTACTTCACCGCAGCCGCTGAAATTGTAAAAATTGATATCTGATTTCTTTTCTCAAGGGAAAAACCCTGTGCTTCCAATGTGAGCACAGGAAGACTTGATGAGATGATGTAAATAGATGTATTGTACAGGAAGGGGGTGGTGTCGCGTGATCTCTTTTAACTCTGTGGGCTGTACTAGTTTGTATTGTTGCAAAATATTACGCCTGTAAGATAGACTTTAGCCAGACTTAACCAATTGAAATGAATCGTATTATTTTACTAATGATTTTCCTCATTCTGTCTTCTATCTATAATTCACAATGAAATATACTGGACTGTAGAAAGACCAAAAGCCTTCAGTCATAACGCCTACGTTAGGAAAATATTGCAGTGCTTCTCTGACGCCACAGAAATTGTATCCGTCTTTTGCCCCTTTGAGTATTTGTATAAGCCTGGAAAAAGTCATGTACGAAAAACTGTGCTTTAAAACACCCAAGTATGAAGAGATTAGAAGTTGTACACCTGCTTGTGTGCCTGTACGTTTTACGAAGCGTCATTTGTCGTCTGGTAAAAGTAAATGAAAGGCTGTTCTGTATTAACGTTCGTAAAGACCATTGTGTGATGTTTATAAGTAATGATGACGACGGACGGCCTTTTGGGGTATACGTAAACGTAGAAGGTAGTGTTATTTCGGAAAAACTACCGGTAAGTCAACATAGCATGTAGATGTAAGATGGGGATTTTTTAAAACATCATTACTCGCCACATGAAATCACGGAATGAAGTCACAATGAATTGGCTTGGTTTCGACAGCCGTCTGTCGACGTGTCTCCGGTATCGCTACTAAATTATTTGAGCTTGTCCGAAGTTGTAATGCGTGTAGTTGGAAAGGATGAGATATTTCATTAAAAGTAAAGAAAAAATCTTGATAACTGTCTTCATAAATGCATCAACCAATTCTTTTCAGTTGGCATGTTTGTCCTATAATCCCTTTCCTCCTCAATTTGACCAAATAGCCTCCTTTCCAGTAGTAAGTCTTTTACACGGTTATTTAGTATGTCACGGTACTACCATTGTTAATTTCATTCCCAACCCTTTGTACAGTATTTAATGATTACTGAATAAAATTCAAGGCGAAGCTTAAACGAAATTCATCTAATCAATTAAAATATAAAGAAACAAAAAAGCGTACTCAAGAGTATCGAAGGCGTTATCGGCGTCAAGTTTGTAATAGTGGTTGTGTCGTCACTTTCACACAGTGCCCGAGCTCCCCACAATGCTTTGCGTTACCCAAGCATCCTGTACAAAATTTCGTGGAAGAGAATAGCCCTTACTAGTGGAAGAGATGTTTTAGTTCGAACAAATACCACTATGGTACTAACTGTTCTCTCCCAACCGTTCTTGCTCGGAGCTTTATCGAAGTCAGAGGGACAACACCGGGCACCTGCTTATAAAATGAAAACAGACCATTAATTTTATGCAATACCTGAACTTCCCCGTCATCTGGCCCAGGTGGAATCCCTGACCGTACTACGTTACGGAGGAAGTCTAGTCCAGAATATACCGGGCCAAAAATCGGGCGAAAAATTTTATAACTAAACTTTTCAACACTTCTACCTTTTTCAAAGAGCCAATTTCACGCCTGTAACTGCTATACCTCCTTTTCTCCACAGCTGGTGGGTTAAGAAATTCGACATATCACCACAAAAGACAAAAACAGGAAAATGTACTATGAAGTAACGTTAATTATTGCCATTCATTCAACCGCGTTCTCCAATGCAATTCGTACAGTGTGCGCGCGAATCTATTCAGCGTACGAGATTCCGAGCTGGGTACACGCACATCGATAATCACATGTTTAAGCTCTGACTAGACTGGAACCAGCGAAACCGAAGTCTACGCCGAATCTATGAAATCAAGCACGAACAACGTAGTTATCAGCCGCTAGTACCATTGATCTCCATACAGAGTACACACATCATCGGGCCGGGGGCGAGGCAGTGGCGTGCGTTGGTGACAGTTGGTCTAGTAACCTGCACGCAAGCTGAGTCTACTACGGCCAGTAAGGGATAATTATATAATTAAAATTCAGGATTTGTACAAATCTTAGCCATTTTCTAGCATGTATTATGTGTCAACAGGTGGACTTAAACTAGACAGACAACAGGTGTCCACAAAATTTGATAGCAGTTAAGGGACTCCTGGCAGTTCCGTGTCGAGGGGAGATGGTACTATCCAGCAAAGCTTTGGCAAATTTCTGTTGCTAGCAATTTACTCATATCTCTTGATTTGTCCCATTTTAAAAGTTGTACCAAATACATTTTTGTTAGAGATGGAGAACTTTTTGAGAACGCGCTGGCACAAATAAGTATTTAAAAAAATCGACTGATATGAAAGTCAATAACGGCGATTAACAATCATGATCTCTTGGGCCTGAATTTAAAAACGAGAACTCACTTATTTTGAGATTATTGAGTATTTTGAAATTGCACATTGTTGGGATCCATCGCCCCATAACCACACAGAGCTCCAGCATTACCATAAACTTCAACCTCCCAAAATAAGCCAATGAATTTTAAGCACACTGACAAAAATTGTTGACAAAACATTGACAAGAATATCGGAAGGCACTTATGATTACAAAGGACTCCAAACATGTACATAGTACACATGAACTTAAGTTTCCAGCTGTTTGATGTAGGCCTACGTGAGGCTGAGGGTTTTAGGAGAGCATCTCCCAACCCCCCCAAAAAAACGTATGAATTAGGAGATTTTTTAAAACTTTGACACAGTCTAGCTATCTGTCCATTGCTTTAAAATCCAAGTCGTAACTGCCAATACCAATTCAGTCTGCTTATTATATGTTTGGTTTACGAATGGAAAAGGAAAGGCCGATCAACAGCACAATTTTGTGCGTAATCGCCACTTACCGCACGTGCGCGCACCAGCACTGCCTCGGCATACTGTGTTCCTGATCAGTTTATAGCTTCGCTTACGCCTGTTCATCAGGATCATCATGCCCGCAGTGTAATCCTCTTTTTTATTCCTCAATTATCAAAAAAGTTACTGTTTCATTTCAATAAAAATCAGATCTGTACAATATTGTTTATTTATACATCTTTAACCAATAAAACTCTACGATCGAATTAAATTTGTATGGTAAACACTTCCAAAAGAGATGAACTTATGCCCATACAAGAACCCTTTAATAAAGCCAGCTGACAGAGGTTATTCTTATGAAATAGCAGGTCTTGTCGCAAATTTATGTTTACAAACCGAAATATAAAGCAGAAAAAAATGAACATTTAGGGGTAACCAAGAGGGGGTTACTCGTCAGTCTGAAGCCCCCGATCCGACAAAAATGGAACTGAATTTTTTTTATTTCGACAGGCGGGTTAAAGCCGGGCACCAGTCACGGCCTCTGTGTAGCAGGCGCGCGACAGACCTTCAATGGAAATTGCGCACGTGTAGTGCGTGCACACAGTTCGCATTCTTGTTCGTGCGTGCACTTTACAACTCGAGAACGGATTAATTACTTCTACAAAAGTAACTTTGTCTCTCAATTATTTTCCTTAATTTTGCAGTCCATGGTTCATTCTTAAATTCTCAAACCCCCCAGATGGATAGATAGTGGCATTAAGAACTAGTAACGTGAAATTAGTTTCTTTAACAAGGTAAACCAAAAACAAATTAGAACCAAATTTTTGGTAGTTTTGTACACAAGTCTCAGAACCTGGTCGTCAGTCATAATGAAATGATTCTAATTCTTCCAAACACACGGCAAGTTATGTGCCACGGTAGAGGTCTCATTTCATGGTCAAAGTGCAGTGGAAAGTATAATTTCATGAAGTGATTGACTGACTGCTGGAATATGTTCCATTCCACTCGGCATCTTGCCTCACGGAATACAAGCGAGCATTCCATCTGTCTCCTCATGAGAATATTTTGAATTCGGCGACCAGTTTCTCTTTTTCTTAACTGTGGTAGCACCTCACTCACACGCACATTCTTCAGTTTGACGCGCGCGTGCATTCGGGCAAATCACAACACCCTATTGGTCGAAGAGGCATGTAACGCGCGCGTACCACCTGTCCATGAGCGTTGTGCCACTGCAGTAGTCGCTACTTATTCTGGTTGTCGAATTACACTATACGCAATGAGTGTCGAATGTAACAGCACCCATAGCTTCCTGAATAATTTTGCATTGTACAAATAAACATGCTTGATCGTGGGCCTTTGGTGATTATTTTACGGGGATCATCTTTGAACAGCAGGTGAAGTATGATTGAATCAAGCTTTTGTTTGATGTCTGTCTGTAAGATAGGACAGTTATAAATACTTTTTCTGATTTTCTTCTTCATTTTTAATTTTGGGCATTGGTCACAATTGCCTTTTCTTTTAATGGTCGGCTACCCCTGTACAAGGGCTTCGTTAACTTGGTGTGGCGCCCTCTTTTGACGAAAGTTGATGCCGTGTGAAGAAGGAGGAGCTCGACAAGAAATTGCAGTTAGGTCATGTCCAATTCACTTGTCTGTGGCTTGAAATTACGCACAACTCTATGGAAACGGGCCGCAGTCAATACCACACACTCCCCTGTAATTTTAAGCGGCTGCCACGTGATCCGAACGCAGCCTTAAACTCTCTGTAGCCGGCTGAGCGCGCTGTACAAGTAAACAAAGAGGCGTTCGATGTAACCTGGCTCCTCGCCTTGTAAACTAGCCGTTTTGGGATTTGTATAAGCATTTTGAAGAGTTTTCCCGCAGAGGTTTTAGTAGCATAGGGGATACGACTAGTATAGGGGATATAACATTGATTGAGTGATTAGTGTGGGAATACATGTAATCATAGCCTGTAGACCAGAAAGGTTGTTGTGCAAAACAGCACTAACTGCTTAGTGGCTTTACTTGTGGTTGGAATAGCCGTCAACATGCATGTCGTTATAAAATGTATCAGTAATTCACAAGACCTGGATAGCTGTTAAACATGTACATGTAACTTACTAAAATGAAAAAAAATCTAGACATCTGTAACCTAGAAAAAAAAGGTAGGTTTTCGTTTATTTGCATTTACAATTGGTTATACTGGGGGTTACGGGTTTAGCACCCCTGGACTGCCGAAAATTGTTTTTAAAAACATTAATAAAGAACACGCCAGTCCACCTGCCAAAAGAGGCTGTTTTATCATGCTGCGCCTAGACATAGAATGAAGTGAACGCTTTTCGAAACAACTTGGTTGTAGCAAATCCCAAGCTATATTCCAAGGAAAAGTATAGTGTGATTCTCCGTGGGATGGAAGAGGCTTCACCATCTTACTTCCATCTTCATCTAAAGTTGCAAACATTCAAGATTGTCAGCCTGCCATGAAACCAAACGGTAAAAGGGTCTTAATACGGGGAGTTTGGAGTGGAGAATGTCTCCATTTAGGTTGCGACCGACTTCTGTGGGTCTTTCATAGAGAGTTGGAAAAAGAAAATAAAGGACGAGAAACCACAATGACGCGGATTTCCAGCGGGTGAAAGCGGATTATATTTGCTCGCCTTCGCGTCTTCGGTAAATCCGAAGGTTATGAAAATGATTAATAAATTTTGCATGGCCCAATCTCTTGTCTATTGGTGAAGTTGACGGATATCCGGTCCTAACGTGTTAGCCTTATTCATCGGTACACCGACGCTAGGTCATCCGCCGGCAATCTGATCGAGGAACTGGAGGATAAGATGGACGATTGCATTACAATGCGCTTTTGTTCGGCTGGTTGACATGTGGACCGGGTCTGTAGCTTTGATGCGAAACAATGGTGAAAATACCTTCTTTTTTTGTTTGTCATAGTATTTGAACACAACAAAGTGCTTCTGAATGCTATTCAGCTGTAGTCCCACGGGGCGTGTATCTAGATAGACTATCCACTCGTGATTTGCCAGCACCTGCACCAATACGTAAACCACTGCTATCCACCATTGGCATTTTTTGTAGTTAAAGAAAAATCCGGAGTCTGGAGAGAAATAATACAGTGGACGGCACAAGCGAGCTCAAAACATCCTTACATAATGAAAAAGATTGTGACGGCAGGAAAAGATTACGTGTACTAGTTTATATGAACGGGATGAATCGTTTACATGAGCTGCAACGGCTCCGTTCATTCCGACTAAGGCGAAAACCTTCAGATGATGGGAACGACGATCATTATGGTAATGAAGAACGTGAGTCAGAGAGCACAACGTCTGCGCAGTAAATAAACCACTGTAAGCACTGGCCATAGAGCACAGCGCGAGCATCTGAGAGAGTGGGGGCTTTGTCATCGGAAGCAGTGAGGAGACGGCAGTATACGGCTCTTCGTTCATGGTCGGCGCACATACAGTACACGCGCACAAGAGTTGCAGTACGTACCGACATGTGTCGCACCGGTTAGTCTTCTTAACAGGCGGTTTTTGGCTATTTGCGCCACTTTCATTCCGAACATCTCTGGACGGGAATTCAAACGCTCTTCGACTTCGGCACAGGCGAGAGCCAACAGCAGTAAAAAGCCATGACCCGCTGGCCGGCCGGGCTGAACCGCCCTATGCATATTCTGGACTCTAGTTAATATGCAACCGCACCAAGGTCGCGTGCCGGTCGGACCGTGTTTTGCCGCGGCAGTAGGCCTAGGACTAGGAGTGTGAAATGTGCTGCGCTCGCTAACTCACAAGGGAAATTAGGTGCCGGTCGAACCATTATTTGTGCGTCCTCCCCATCGCGCTAACCATGCACTAACCAAGCTGTCGCTGTTCTCTCGTTGTCGTGAACAGGAAGACTGCAGACACCTTCCAAGCTCTCCGCTTAGCAAAAAGGATGTAAACCATACACGACTGGCAAGAATTACCAGGAAGTGCAGAGCATGGGGGGAATTTCATCCGAAATTCTTGACGGTTAGCGTCGACCTCGCACGAGGAATTAAGCCACGAACGGTGCAGCGCTCGGGATTGTCCGGAGCAGACACAAAACGCACAGGAGACGGGTGGTGAGGTGCCGTGCGGAGGAGTATGTCGTCGTTGGCCGTGCATCCTCATCGCCAGAACAGCCACAAGATGAGGTTTTGGTTTCTTTGCTTCCATTTTGTTGTTATCTTCCACAAGTCGGGCACTGGGGGAGGGGTTGCTTTAGCGACCCCCATGGACACTAGCGCCTGTCCGCCCCCCTGCCAGTGTTATTCCACGCTCACCATCGAATGCACTAGGGAGAGCAACATGACTGAGTTCCCGAGTCACATACTCGCGCCGGAGCAACTCTTCACAAGATTGTAAGTAGGCCTACTGTAGTTTTCCCCTTGTCAGCAACCATCACAATACATTACTGTACGCACATGACGCACGACACGTGTAATGCATATTATTCGTATTGGTTTATCGCAGCCCCATTTGACCAGAGCTGGCTCAAACATTGCAGAGTATGCATGTGCACTGGAAATATTTGCTTTGTGATGGCGCACCTTGAGAAAATCTCTCCCTGCGCGTAAGAAGAGTGCGCACATTCTTACCGCACCATTATAATGTCTACGTGTCATGCCTATGTGCCATTTCGGTACTTGGCACAGAAATCCCGAAGGTCTTGAATTTCACCTTACCTAAGTCGCTTGCACCCAGTGCTGGTGGAAAACACATCAATTTTATTACACTGAATTTGAAAGGGTTGTAAAAATGTCAGAAGAACAAATGCTTCAAAAATGATTCGATCGCTCTCGTGGGATTCGTTGCTACTGCCCACCACAGTAAATGTTATTTTTTTATTTACATGCGTGTTTGTGCATAATTCAGATTAGCATGTAGTAGGCCAATATCGCGACACGGCGACAACTGAAATTTGTCATTTTGATGGGGATAACAATGCAGTAATGGGGGGTAAAGACTGTGCCGACATTGCCATCAATGCTACATTCCATCAACAACTTTCGATCAGCTTAGCATTGTGGTGTTATTTCTCTCACGGCGTTGATAAAATGAATGATTCCTTTTGGGAGAAACAGTTTTGTTAGAGCCGTTTCCCCCCATTTGTATTCAGTCCAAATGTCAACTGATGATACGTGTACAATGTTGGTATATTTGTCCAGTCTGCTGTGAGTTGATTTATTTCATACACTTCCCAATTCCCTGGTTTTCCCCTCGTCCATTTTGCAATGCGAAATAACGTCACTCGAATTGTCTTCCTTCGCCACTCTTCTTTGTTTTCCGTCCTCTCGTTGTGTTTATATAACGCCATGGGCAAGAGCTGTGCCAACGACGCGTTGGAATAAAGACAAATGTGGGAGTGAAAATGAAAGTGGAATTTGTTCTAGCGTTTCGACTCTTTCCTGCACAAGTATATTGAACAGCAGTACTGCCGGTAAATTCTCGTGAAAACAGTGATGAACGTCACTTTTGTATGCCTTACCAAATTATTTGTTCATGGTCTACTCGATGCGAAACTACTAGGCCTATTTACAATTTTCTAGATAATCTATGGTTTCCTTCCATTAAAGAATGGGACCATTCTCTTGTAATTGGAATAGGAGGACAGCGGGAGCGTCCTGTGGCTTACGATACTTGACTCAAAAGTTAATGAGAACGTAAACCAAATTGCCACATCTGACTTTGTCACGCAAAATTTATTTCAATGTATTTCAAATATGTCATTTTCTTTGAAATCGGGCTGTTTTTTTTCCGAGATAGCCATGGTTTCATCATTCGGCATTTTGCCGCTTTGAACCCAAACCGCGTACCCAAGTAAGTTTATTCATGTAGGCCCACCGTGCAACCTTCACCCCATTACCTGTAGATACAGTTGTTCGTAATTTTATCGTATCTGGAGCAAGTTAATATTTCATGACACCTCGATCATACATATCTTTTTTATTGTTTGGTCTCTTGCTATGGATATGCACATACAAATCTTCTGTTCCTTAAAGTTATTTTTACAGAGAGAGCACGATGGTCCTTTTCTCCCCACTACAAATGTTTGTATACAAGCGTTTGGAAATTTTAATTTTGCCTGGCGCGCACCAAGAACTGAATAGTGATGTGGCCACGTTGAAGTGTCGGGGAGCGGCCTTAACCTATCCGGAGATGCCAGTGATAGACCAAATCCTGACAAGACAGACAATATTGTCAGAAGTAAAAAATTGATATATTGTGCTGCATGTGATCAAGACGATTTCTGTTTCCATTTTTCGGTGTTAATGAATTGCTACAGTTTTCAGTATGCTGATGAGTATTTCTCCACTCGAAATAGGCCTGTTATAGGAAAAATAATTATACCTCTCTCAGTTCTTGTATTCCGCTGTATAGCAAACTGAGATCTTTTAAAGACTTCTAGACATTTATTCGACATCGTCTCTTACATTATACATAACATGAATTAAACATCTGCATGACAGGAATCGAGTGTATTTATTGTAAAAGCAAGAAAATGCATGCTTAAACCAACGTTCGGCATATAGGTAAGGCATAACTTTAGTTCCCCAGCCTGTGGGCAAATATACAATTACAACACGAGTGGCGGATGTTTCAGGAAACAACACGAGTGAACAATATTTTGATGCCGCGAACTTTGCCCAGATTTATTTACTACCAAACTTATCGGGCCTACTGTTTACAGTTTTGGCACTATCTTCCAAATTTATCGTCGCCGGGAGCGCGTTGGCACGGTTTGATTCCTATTCGGAGGCTTCTTCCGTGCCCGTCTTCACTCCAGTCCGTAAGCATTCAAGGCATAGGAGCACGTAACGGTGTTCACCCTCAGCATTGTGTCTGATGTGAACGTGCAAGCATCGTCCGGGACAATGTAGCGGGCATCGATCCATGCGGTACTGTGTGGTCACGTTATGCCCACAAAAGTCTATTGTCGCCGGCCTTCAGAGAGAAAACTTTGGTTTATAAGCCCTAAGTTGTCGCAACCCTGCTGACGGAATTTTAACTCCCTTGGATTAATTTTGCACCTCTTTTCTGGAACCCAACAATGACATCATCCCGTCCACGTATCCTTGTGATTTATTCAATTTCGGGGCAGAGTATAAAGTTGCCTGCTTTGGAGGAACACTTAATTTCACCGTTTGGTGTTGTCCTGTGGTTTTCTTTGAGTTTGATATTCAACACGTGGTTGAAAAACAGAAGGCTAAATGTTACGTGGAGACAAGCGCATCGTTATGATTAATATTTCCTACATTTGAAAAGGGACGACATCATTATACCGTTTGATGGTTTGTCAGCCTAACTGAACTGATTATAGTTGTGATCTGGACTGTGCGCCGTAGGCCTCGTGGCCTTGGATTCAACATGTAGTATGGCGACTATACCATTTATTGAATAGCGCACATATGATATGTCACTAACCTCATTTAGAATGCTCCAGTTTATTACTCGACAGAATGCTCGCGCTCCCTGGGCCTGCGTAATTAAATTTGATGGACAAAGGAGCTTGAATACAGAGAAGGGAATAACTGATTGAAAATCTGGGATCAGGTAATTTGGAGTTCTTTGTTTATGAATGCTACATCAGCAGAAAAAAAGGACGGTAAATTATACTCATGTTGCGCGATGGGTGGTCACTATTAATAATGGAGACATTTTTCATCGGACAAAATTGCGAACGATCGCTGACTTCAGCAGATAACATTGCAGAGCACGTTTTAGTGCACGTGAGCGACGAATGGCAACCTAAATGTGGTTCGGTCTTTGCCAAAGAGTGATTCTAAAAAGGGCCATTGATCCACAAACTCGGAGTTACTGCAATGAACACTTGACTATTGCAGACCATTTTTCTTCTGAGCAAGACTAGTGGAATGTGAAGTTGAGATGAATACAAAGAGATATTATAATGGTAGGACAGTGACCGCGAAAAATCGATATGATGGCCGGCTATTTCCGCTCATCATGTATTAGATGACGGTCATCATAAACCTGATAATTCCGGTCAGTAAACTGACGCCCGCTTACGGACTAGAAACAGTGTCCGTGAACTCCTCTCGCGGAGAAAGTGCCTCTACTGAGAAACTGCAGCTTCTATAAAGAAACGGCAGCTAATAACCTTAATCCGTCATTTGTCTAGTTTGAAAAACCAAGTTATGAATGATATGTGACATGCTCTGTCTGTGCCACCGTGCATCTGCTCGGTGAAGAGACGTAGATGGGTTGAAGAATTCAATTCTGGTTGTAGTTGAGACAGAACCGGAAGTTCGTGAAACTAGTACAGAGGTTGATCTCGTTGACTCGATATTTAATTACTTGAATTTGTATTTTAGTGTTTGTAACATCCGGGTTTTTTGGAAAATGGGGAAGAAAAGACTTGCATTTCTGTTGAAGCATAAATTCTTAGCAATTCTGGTCGTCCAAGTTTTGGATAATGAAAAAATTTTATTTCTTTTGAGCAAATTCAACTTTAAAAAATTTACATTTTTTTATACGACATTATTTTCTTTATGTAATGCACATAAATTTTAAGGCCTGCTGAGTGGGAAATAGTCTCAAACAGATTCTTTTCGTAATAGCCAGTCACATTTTAGTGTGCACAAACCATTTTTTTCTTAAACTGAAAGATAAACAACATAAAGAATTAGCATGGGAGATTGTTACATTTGTCTCTTCACGTCAAGCAACGTCCAGACCTTTTTGGATTTTTGTGTTTATTTGCCAGGTATTTGTTATCTTTGGAACGAGGGTTTGGTTCCAAGCAAGAAAGGTTAAAAGTCAGCCCGCCTAAGTTGTCCTTACGCTCCGACCTATATACGACGGGTACGTCTGTCGATAAGCAAAGGTGTCAAAATCAATAAGGCTATGGGGAAGCCGTAGGGGATGCAGGCCCGACTGCCAAGCAAACGGGGACTGCTTGAGCAGGAGGCCAGCCTCCGCTACATAGTCCACGAATCTTAACGGCATTTCACTTTATTTGATTTGCAATACCATAAATGGGGGGGGGGTTACGTACTACCCAACTCGGGGAAACCCCCTGCCATTCGTGTAACTAGGGTGAAATTTCTAACGAAGCAGAGTTACCTAGGGTGCACACCTTGTTCTCAAGGGAGCGCTGAAAGCAAATTCTTTCAATGCTATGCCAAAACTGCGGTGTGAATTTAACACCCTCTTTTTCCAGGTAGGACATCACGAGTGCCGTGTTTGTTCTACATGGAGACCGGGTTTGGTAATAAAACACTACAGATTTTGCAGTGCGAATATCATGGTTTTGTTTGTACAAGTATAGTGCATTGTGTTAGTTTCAGTTAGTTCCGATAACCAGCCAAAATTTGCCCAATGCACGGGGAAACTTTGGCAGCACTAAACGGAGGCTGTCAATCCCATTTTGAGAAACGAATTAAAATTTCATGCTAAGCATAATTATTATGGACAAGAACATAGTGCGCCAAAAATGCAATAGGAAAGTTGTCAGCTTCTCCCAGATTGTCAGTTGCCCAGATGTTCGAAATAATAAACCGCTTGCTAAAAGACATAATAATTTGCGAAGTTTCAACAAAAGGGAGCAAAGTGAATGCAAATGGCGGCCAGGGAAAACAAAGGTTGTCGTTGTAATAAACAAGCATGCATAACCATGCACATCCTTTTTATGTGCTGCCAAAATGATTCAGTTGACAACAACTTTAAACCCGTCGATGTAATCAGCAAGAGCAGAAACTTGAGGAACCTCAAAGCCCGTAACACTTGCAGCCCTCCACAGTCCGAGAGAATCCAGTCGACCTCTCTCGGAATACGATGCAACGTGTATAAAGAGAAAGCTTTGCTCACACTTGTTTTGCTCGACAGAAGAAGTAACTGAGTATGATGCGGTCATGCGTAGAGAAAGTTCGCGAAGATGGCGCTGCAAAATGTCCATTTCAGCCGTCGCGTCGCTTGATAAAGGATTCGTGCGTACATTGTACACTATCCCGACAATGACGTAAACTGGAACTGTCCATTTTGAACGGGGAAAGTAGCAACGACAAGCCTTAGATCAAGTTTGGCAGCCAGAAAGGAGCGTATTCTGCTTTCTGGGCTGGCAGAAAAGCAAGAAAAGAAGTGGAGTAGCAGAAGGCAGATGTCCACACTTTGACCATCCAAACAAAAAAATCCATCTGGTCCCTAGCAATGCATTAAACTAGAAAAAACAGATAGGCCTACTGTTAACATATTCAATCAGCTGAAGCGACAAAGCAAATATGTCTCTGAATCGCTGACGTAGACTTAAAGAGCACCTCTAAGGAAAACATGTTTTCTCATGTTTTATCTTTTCAAATAAATATGGAAGCATCCAAATCAAACGCAGTGTCATTTGTCCGAGCGAAACTATAACAAGCTAAAAAGGTTTTTTTCCCCCGTTCATACCAAGATGCGAATTCTGAATGTAGATTGTGTCATTCGGAGAAAAAAGGGAAAACGAGGGGGAACCTTCGCCCTGTGTTCGTAGTGGAGAAACCGTTGTGCATTCCAAACAATGGCTACCAACAATGGCTTGGCAGATGTCCACTTTTGGACTTCCACAGAAATAGAAAAGAAAACACATTGCAACTGAAGTTTTGTTTCCGGATAATCGTGTGCCCGTTGCATAAATATTTGTGTGAGACATTTTAATGACGAAGTCATAGTCCATCTGAGCGGTAATTACTGTCTTGGTCAAAGGTTAAGGTGCTCTGAATGTCCTAGAAATGCAAGCCGATTTTAGTAAACAAGTGTTCAGTGAATCGGCCTATGTTGTTTGTATGACTAAATGTATGCTTTAATTACTATTTTAAGTAAATATCCGGCATTATCTGATAACCTGGTTGGACCAGAGTAGTCAAGTTTACAGTTTGAGATTTACTGATCAAACGATCCAACGATCAAAGAGTCGAGTTTTAGAATTTTGTTGGTCTCTCGAAATCCGTGCACCTGAACATCACGACACATTGCAATGCACAATATAACTTGTTACCAATTAAAAACACAGCGTTTTTTGTTTTTTTATGTAGGCTGAAATCGGCTTCCCGCCATTATAACTCAGCGTTATTACTGAAATCTGAAAGGGACTTGTGGTTGCCGTTCTTGGCAAATAAAGTTTGTGCAAAGCAGGAAGGCCTATTAAAAAGTGAGCCACTTTTCACCTTTCTCTGTGTTTTAGGCTCAACTCGTAAACGTTTGTCAGGGCCGTACCTTCACAGACTGGCAACAAGTTTGAGCATGGCCAGCATAGTTCCTTTCTAGAGGTACATTCTTGAACCATCCCTTAATCCTTCATTCACAACATTTCCTCCAAAAAGAGAAACCGAGGGTATCCCTTCTCGGATATACCTTTTGTTCTTTACCATGGATTGATTTCATAATCGCTAACTCCTTAATTTGAAATTATATGTGATTTTTTCTCCAGTAAAGTACCTTTGATATTGGTTGCACACTTGATCAGTCATGCGTGCCTCAGCTAGTTGATGATCGGTGAGATATGGACATTTATTGTACTATTAGGGTTAATATGGCCTGTAAATCAAAATGAATGCCAGAGTGGGCCGCGTTTATATGTGAATTCTGCATCGTGGAGAAGTTACTGTGACAATCCTAGCCTATAGGGAGCCGTCAAACGGTTGCCAAACACTTTCTCCTGTGGAATTGATTTGTTCTTCAAAGCATTTATGATAGTTCCGTTATGACCAGTCGTGGGTCAGTAGTCCTCGTTTCGACATGTTCTGTCCCACTTCATTCCTACATGTATCTGACACGTCGCAGATTGGTACTGTTCTAGAACTCGTCCATCCCTTTTAATTGATGGCCCATCAACACCTGTCATACCGTCTTGTCCTATAGTACTGTCCCGTAGTGTTGTATATTTCATTGGGCTTTGTTCTGTCCTACCAAGTCATGCCTGCCCTACCTTGTCTTACCCGTTCTGGTCTGTCCCTAGTCGTATCCTATCCAACCCGTCCAGTTCTCTCCAGATCTGTCCTGCCCTGTTGTGTCCTTTTCTGTGCTGTCCTGCGTTGTCCTGTCATGTCCCGTCCCTTTCTGTTCCTTTTTCACGGTCCCTCCTGTCACGTTCTCACCCCGTCTTGCGCTGTGTCTTATCTTGCCCCCCCCCCCTTTTAGTTCTTTTTAAGTATTCCTCTTTTGTTTATATTTGCAGTAAGTCTGGGGCAATGCATAATAGACAACAACAATCAGACACGACAGCCTTTGATACAAAACTGAGTTCTAATACATTTCTTGACAACAAAGGAAGAATACATGTAAATAAAATGGACTGAAACCTGTCAAGCCCCAATACAATCAATACGCGATGACGTCAGCTGTCTTCATTATTACGCTGTTATTAACTGCAGTGTTAATTACAGAAACCGGGTTTGAACTTGGTAAGGACAGTGAAAGAACAGGTGCCATCCCTAGCGCCTCGCGAAAGTAAAGATATCGCACGGCTAGTTCTTCATGTCTCAGTAATACTGAGACATGAAGTCGCCAAGTGTATTGTCCACAGATACTTAGCGTTTGACGAGTGTTGGTTGTGTTGTTCGCCTGCATGCTGTCACGAAATCTCAATATTGCGGTGAGATTATTTGTGCGCTATTTTCCCCCGGTGTCCATTCTACGGGGAAATATGAGTTGGGATCCGCCCCCTCGGTCTGTCTTACATTACAGACTATTTTGCTAATCTAAGCAATTTGTGGTCGCATGAAAATGAAAGTTATAGAAGTGTCCAAACCTCTCAGTGTGTCACTGCACTTAAACGTATTCGACGGAAAAATCGTTCCTTGAATCATATATTTGCGAAAGGTTTGCTTTTTGTCTACTCGTGAGCTTTCTGTATACACGTGAGGGAGAGTCTGTTAGTCCTATAACAAGTTCTGGGAAATGTTGTTGACCGCCGTGTAGTTGGATGCATGGATTCTCTGTCCTTTGCGTACCGTGAAGCCTCCTCCACCTGTCATTATCCGCATGACCTTTATGAATATTTGGTGGCACTCATGTGGCCATGGGCATTGTGTCGTTACGTAACAACCATTTACTATGCTTGGATGTCTGGCCTTGGAAGGATCCACCAGCTATGTTATTATGAAACTCGTAAAGTCGTTCCAGACTGTAAAACGCTGGTAGGTTATTGGTAAACATTTGAAAAATTACCCCCCTTTAAAAGAGGCCAATCATGTAGCCTTATCCACATAATGCACACCTCTTTACTTAGCTTCTTTGTTACATCATGGAGGTAGGCTGCAAGGTTACATAAATCATTCGACGTCATAAGGATGATGAAGCATGTGTACTTTTTGGGGGTAGTTTCATTAATTAAATTTGTCCGTATCCACTCAGTGATTCGTTGCCGATACAATGCACAACGCGTTTCAGCTTGCGGCCTGAGTTGGAACAAGGCCTCAAGATGCGGAAGGATATGCTTTTTTGTTTTTGCCATGCCAGTTCCGCAACGGTGCTTTATCGTGACGGTGACTAACTTAAGCAAAAATCTGCGTCCTTGCCGCCTGATTACTTACATAATCAGGATAATAATATAATAGTTATCATGAGTTCGCTGAAAGTGGTAGCTACACCAAATCGGAGAGAAATCTAGATGTACTTTATTATTGGCCTACTGCACATGTACGGATCGAGCTGCCGTGACCATTTCTAAAAATTTACATGGTTGCATCATTTAGGAAGGTGTATGTAACCACAGCTCTTTTACCATGGAGGTAAAAAACTGTAACTACCCATTAGCAGGTACTGAGAGTTAAACGTAAATTCCGGTGGGGTCACATGGGGCCAAAAATGTGCCTGGTTTTTAGCGCCCTCTGTTGACAGTGTATTAGGGAGTAGCTCATGCTTAACAGTCACGTCACATGCACTCATGCAGCCTACAATCATGTTGCGTATTGCTTGTTGGGGAATATGTTCCTCCTAGGATTGGAACTTTTCAATGCTGTGAAAGATTAAAGATTTTCCTCTTCTTTTTTTTTCCTTGGACGTCTATTTGTCTGAGGATTCCTTGCACCGGGAGGTCGCCGTTAGAGCGTCTTCCAGTACTTCGGCTAGACCACTGTAGCGTGGTACCGCCTTGTGGGATGCTGTCATTATCAAGAATAACAAACTCGAAATTTTGCTGTCTGAATATAGACTTAGGTCAACAGTGTCCGTGATAACGTAGGGTTAGAATTCAGGACGGTGTACCGTACAGTGTACCGACGTCGACTTGGGACAATAGCTTGCAGAAGCCACGGGAAATGTAGCATGGCGAAGTGTTTCAGTGTGGGAATTCATGGCATTAGCAAGAGGAAGGAATAAATTTGAATAGAAGATCACACGCAAATACGGGTTAATTAAGTTACTCATAATGAAGTTCCAAATTAAGTTACATTTAACAGTGACTAATTAATTTGATTTATTGCAGCGGCTTAAATTTATCACCTGGGATTGCCATGACAGTTTTAAATGTTTGTCGCAATCGTGAGTATTACCATGACTAATTATAACAAAGTGATAAAACAAATTATGAAGGGAAACCTTGGATATTGTCGAATATTATTCGATTCGACAGTTTCAAAGACATGCGTAGCTCATATAGGCCTACGTAGGTTTTCTACGTCTTAACAAACGTGCAATTTCGCTTGCTAGACACTGGCAAATAACCTAACAGGTTGTGGTGATCCTCTTTGCAGTTAAAAATTCACAAGCCAATTTTTGTGCCAAATTGAAGGGTCTAGCTTTATGGCATTTGATGCAAATGCTGTATTTTACCAGAAATGTGGCCAACATCCGAAAACGTAACCCGCAGTAATTTCAAATATACATGTACTGTATGTTGATCGCCATGACAAGAAGCTCAAACAGTACTTAGACAACTCCAGCGGTTTTACAAATCTTTAATAAGAACAATTTATTGCCATTTCCGCCTCTCTGTTTTTGTCAATGATGAGAAATATGGCACAGTGTTAAAATCGAGCGTGTGGTGCGATCTAAGTTCCTACTCCACGCAGATAACAAGTTCAGGCAGGCCTCTTGTCGTAACCATCGACGTATCTTGTTGCGGCAGCGAGTACTTGTTATCTGTAGGGAGTGGACCCAGGCTCCTATAAAAGGTCAAAGTCAGGGATCCTGCCAAATGGACAGATTCACCACACGGTCGAGTGTAAAGTAAAGTGCCTGAAAATGACGATAAATTGTTCTTATTGAAATTCGTCAAACCGCTCTGTTTAAGCACTGTTTTACATCGACAGTGAGGCTATTTTTGATGGACAATTGGACGTGTTTGTGTACATAGTACCTGAAAAATAAAACGTAACTAAAACAACCCTTACGAACTCCAATAGCGAATTGAATTAAATTTGGTAATATCAGCAAATTGAAATATTTAAAAGACTTCAGTTTAAGTAGCAAATCTTTCCGATGCGTTTTTGTTAGAGGATGGTTGTATATGCTCGGGCGATTAATTTGTTGTACATTTCACGTTTTTTATTGGTCAACTGTCTGCCCGTCTGATAGTGCTGTGTGGAAGAACTCATTAATACGATCCCTTGAAGGTGTGGGTGGTCTTGTAAAAGTTGAAGTGACACTGGCACGTGTCTGCTACAGAACTAACGATAAGGGCAACCCCCGCTGGAGAGAAGAATCAGAACCGACGCTAATTTCGCTCATTGTTATTTTTGAGGGGGCGGGAGAGGGGAAAAGTTATTATCTTAATGAACGGTGTGTTGTGCAACGTCCGTGCGTTGTTGAGGACAACGAAGTCGTGACCAGTCGGTGGGTGTCTGCGGTGAGCCCACACATGTGCAGCGTCCGGAGTTTCATCAAGCCGCTGCTGACACAATGCACTTTGCGTGCTTATTAAGGTGACAGTGAAAAATCCACCCGCTTCCCTGCAATACGTTTCTGCTCACCCGTACGGGTTCGTAGAGCCTTAGAACTCGTACACTTAAATTAGTGCGTGCACCTCGTAACACCTGCGTACGACTAGTCGTACACTCTGGTTTCAACGCGTCACACTGGTCATGCATGTCATTCATAAGTTGTGGGCACGTCATACTCTAATCCACTGTACTCAGTAGCGTATTGGGGGGGAGGGGGACATGTTGCCATTTTTCTATTAATTTATTTTCTTTCTCTTTTTTTGATTCCCCGTCCCAAAACCTGGATACACGACAGAGGGAGGGTGATTGACCTCAGAAAAAGAAGTAGAAAGAAAATTAAAGGAAGAAGGGAAGAGAGGACAGTCGCCAATTTCCATGACAACGGCAACTGACTTCTTCCACACTGATTGGTTTGTCATTCTACTGTTTTTGAATGCTTTGCCATACCTTAACCCCCCCTGACCGCCATCTTGGCGACGCCCATGCCATGAAATGTGCCTTTGTCGTGTATTTTAGCAGTGTTGTTGATGTGAGAGTGGACGTGTTTTACATCAGAATGATTGGCTCTACTCCTGGTCGAAGTGGGAGTCGTTTTTGCCTATGCTTGTTGCTCTAAAGGTCGATATCTGCTTCGCCTGCCGCGTCTTTATTGACACAGTGCTGGGACCGCACGGTCGCGTACATCACATCTTCAAACATGCAGTTGTTGGCATAGGCTGGTCCGACACGGTCAACACATGCCTCCGGTGTAGACATTACGCGTTTGAACCTTACACGGAAATGAAAATAAGTCTTTGGAAATTTTCCGAGTGTTCTACGGCTTCACTTTGTCCGTTATGATAAAAAATATTAGCTTTATTGAACAAAAGTTCAGAATGAAATAATTTAAAATGTAATAAGTTTGAAACAAAATAAAAAAGCCTATTTTAAACTTGCTTATCTGAGTCCCTACCAACAAGAAAAAACCTGAATTATTCAGTACGACAGGTGCATCTGTTGAGACGGAGAAGGCCGTCTTTATTTGTAAAGTGTGGTTTGCAGCAGATAGAGTCTTTGCGTTACACTTGTACTCTCACTTCGGAACCGGACGGAGAGGTTGAAACATAGCCGTAGTCGTCACGATAATGTGATTTTTCACGGAATACTCTACTTGACCCTATGACTTGATCAACTCCGACTTTTGGCCGTAAATTATACGGGAGTGTTGAAATGGCACCAATATCGCGAAAAATCGCGCGTCAATTTATGCCAGTTCACTGTAAATTGTCTGTTCACTGACTTTGCTCCTTTGATTCTGACACCATCGCAGGTTATATTAAGAACATGTCTTTTTCGAAGGTTCTTTTTGTTAGCAAATACAGTGGATTGGGTTTTGCCAAGATGGAGTGAAAGCCTATTATCTGCGAGCCAGCAAGTGACCCTAGCAAGTTCTGCAGGTAGTTTCTGTTCTACGTTGTACATATTTTTGTCCGTAGCTATTAACATTGTGTCGTCTGCATTATACATGTAGCTGTAATTTGCAGTCGACAGAATATGGCATGTCATTAACTAGGACAAGAACAGCAATGGTCCTAATATCAAGCCCTGTGAGACACCACAGCTTTAAGACTGAGTTCGCAAGATCTTACGTTGTTAATCTCAACCATCTGTGATCTTTGAGAAAGGTAAGATTTAAACCAGTTTACTGTGTTATCTGAAAATCCCATCGCAGCTAATTTAAATGTAAGAATTTCGTGGCTGACGGAGATGCAAGCTTTTTGTGGGTCTACCGTGATCGCTCCGACAAATTTACCTCTATTCGATTCAGATCTGAGGAAGTCTGTTAGGTGGATCAGGGAGGTTCCAGTTGAATATTGGGATCGAAAACCGGATCAGAATTCATACAGAATATTTTTTTATATAAAGTGCTCCTCAACCTGTTCATAGACCACTTTCTCTGATACCTTGCTAAACGCACTGAGAATGGAGATAGACCATAGTGCAGCTTACAAGTGCTTGTTCGCTTCTCTTCACTGTCATAAGTCAGTGACTGTGGGACAAATAGGCCCAGTCGGTGAAGGGGGAGGGGCAGAGAGTGGAAACAAAGGGAAAACCAAATCAATGTTTCGAACAACGAACTACATGGACACGGTATTGTCACAACATCACTGATATGCTGGGACATCAGAGACGTATACGGATACGTTCTTTAGTGCACATTGTGTGTACCCACCCCAGCCCCGTTTTCGACCACTAGCCAAAACTTTCCATTCCACTGTTTTTTTGGGCCCACCTCAATGAAATATGTCTTGCTGCGCTCCCAGAGTTATTTATTATTGCTTCTCCATTAAGAAGTAGAATCGGCGATGGGTAATCGATGTCTGTGAGTTCATCCCCAGTTTCAGGCGCACCGTGGCCGGCCGGCGCCCATTTTGCATGCTGACCGGTGCCTGCACGGTGGCGTCCGATAGTTGCCGGAGTTTGAAATGTCATCTCTGTGTGCCTCAGCCTGTGTGCGTGCTATCTTCAACAGCATTTCACTCCAAACTAATGAGAGACAAAAAAAGAAGATAAAAGAAGAAGAAAGAAGGAAAAAAAAGAAAGGAGGACAACTCTTGACATTGTAAAACGGCAGAGATCGGTGTCGCCTTTCGAGGGCTATTTGCAATCTGCGAGGGTAGTATTTGTCGAGGAGTTTTTTTCCTGTAAATGTCATTTCGAGGAAAGACACGAATCAGACTCGACTAGCAAACAACTAGATATTAAAAAAACTGCATCTTGGATCTTGATGGCGACGATGTTCCGAATTAACTTGAACATCAGACGATCCTTATGTCATAATTTATAATCTTGCCCCAAGTTACTTTTTTTGTGAAATTTTCAAAATATTTGGTGACAGTTTCCTGGTCATTACTTCTCAGCCGATAACTTACCCTATGTATCTTTGACACTATATTTACAGCACTGAACGGGCTGTAAATATAATAAGCAGTTCCTTTCTTGAAGAGGAAGAGAAAATAAAGTTTCAATGACATCGTGTTCGTTTAAATCATTGACGTCTTGTCCAGTTTAACGTGGATGGGATCCTTTGTGCAAACGAAAGACCTTTTCCCTACGGCCCACTTTGTTGAGAGGCATCCTGCGCCACAGTTCCGCTGTGGATCTTTTCTTGTCCTGCTTCCGTCAGTTGCCGTTCCGTTTCAATGCCCAAAAGCGTAGCGATGTGGTCAAGTCTAATTTTTGTCCCTGGCCGTCCCGTGAGTGCATCGGTGGCCAGGATGCTGCGGCTCTTTTCGAATCGGTACCGCTGTTGAACTTTTCTGGGATCGTGCCAAGAAAGTGCTTTTCCTTTGTATATTTGGCAAGACACGGCAAGTCGGCTCTATCGCTGTGTGTTTATGTATGCAAAAGACTTTTTGTCCAGTGTTTAACCCGGTACGACTAGAACCCATCCCGATTTCCACGCTTTTGGCTTCCTCACTCGAGCTATGTAGCCCCCACCCCCACAATCTTTTTTTTTTCTGTCAATTTGGGGGCGATTGCTCAATTCGTCTTTTTATTCCCGGCGTGCGATGGGCTTACATCAAATTTTTATGAGTCCATCCATCAAGTCTGTGTGGTCGTGAATGGTTTTGTGAATTCTCGATTGATTCGGGCAATCGCGTGGGGGCGTGCCCGGTCGCTTGCTGCTTCCGGCCGGAAGCTGCCTTCGCACCGGCATGATGCATGTTTTATGAATCTTCCGTAACATTTCATCTCAGTACCAAAAAAAAAACCACTCGACAATTCGGGAGCTTGAGTGGCATGTATAGTGGTCGTCAAGAAGAAAGATTAGGGTTTAGTTTTCCCCGGTTTTTGTTTATTTTTGTACCGACGCCAAACTACTGCGCTCTGTAACCAGGCAGTCTTTTCTTGGTTAAGAAACCACTACAGTTGCATCACCTGCTTACTTCGCACAAGGACCGACAGGACCCCCAGCGCAGACCGGGGTTGTAC
>NW_019091388.1:1298595-1388000 GCF_001949145.1 Acanthaster planci | reverse complement strand
TCTTTAAGGTTTCAAAATCAAAGAAGTGAACTCCGCCATTGATTTACAATATTCTGCGTGATCTAGCGTTTGCACCAACAGTTTTCTAAGTCCGTAACAGTTCCTGTGTCATGTAACGAGATCAGCATGACAAAGGAAAACACGTCTCACTGTTCATTTTGAAATTCAGTGTGGCCCATGACTTTATGAATTCAAGACTGAATGACTTGTGATGGACTTGCACGGGATCATGATCATGGCGAACTCAACTGTAATATAGATGTTTGGACATTTATCTCCCCTTTTAGTCCTGAAGTCCTTTTTCTGGAAAAGCAGAGGGCATGTGCGTCGGGGGAGGCAGAAAGAGGACCCCTCCTGGAACAAATATTGTTAATATTGAAAAGGAAAGAAACAAAACAAAAATAGGAAAGGGGATGGAAATCGCTAATATATTTGAATTTTTTGTCAGAATAGGCCCCCTCTCTTTATTATTGGTCATTTTGGTTCTGATGAGCGTCTTTACCCCTCCCCAGAAAGAGCCATGGCCTTTTCTTGGCAACGCCCACGGCGGAGTGATAATCGAGGATGCACGCCGCCCAAGTCCGCCCCCCTGCAAATACGTCTGGTTTGTACGTTTTTATCCTCTACTGACAGAGCAAGTGAATGGAAAACGACCTGTCTGCCAGTGTGCAGTTGTTTATGGCCACATTGTTCCTGCTCACAGTGCACGTTCAGGGTAATGTTCCCTGTCAGCAAAAACACTCAGTCAGCACTCTGAGGGGCCTACCGGAGACAGATCCCCCGGTCGCTCTACCCTCCTCCTGTCCCGTTTTTTTAACTTCAGAAAACAAACACTCAGGACCCGATTTCAATCCGTGGTGCACGACTTGAATTTTGTCAGGCCAACCGGTTTCGGTGCACGGCTGAATTGGCCGCAATCAAGGAAGAAAACTTGTCGTTGTGTACTGCTAGCAAACTTTGATGCGCCTTGTGTCCATCATTTGGTTTCTTTCAGTTTGATACACTGAACAGTCGTGAGAATACAGGCATTCTGGTGAACGCTCAAACACCCTCTCAAAGATGGCGTCGCCCCTGTTCAAACATCTCATAGGTCTTCGTGCTAACAGAAGGGAAGAGGAGAACCTGATATGGAGACAGAATATGTTTCTTTGACCCAAGCGGACCTGGAGAGACCTTAGGTTCCCTTGCACTCATGACAACTCACCGCTTGAGGCCAGAGTTAATCAGAAATTCATTGCATATCGCGGTTCAATATTCCTGTCTAAATAATCATCGAAAATCATCGGCCATCCTTGCCCCATCGTTATCCAGGCAACGGCCTAGCCTTGCAATCAAACCTTTGTGATTTTCACTGATTGACGAGGCTATCTCACTGTGTGGCTGCCGAGCCAGCAAGCGCGCGAATGCGCGTCCACGAGCGTCTGCTCGCCAAGCTATGAGATCGTGGGCAAAGCGAACCGACGATTCCGATGCGCTGTCTCCCGCAATAAGGGGCCGGGAGGCAGGCTTTGGCATCGGGATCGAGGTCCACAACTTGATTAGCTTGTTGGCATATTGGATGGGACTGATCGTACCAGGCATATGGGTCAAGCTTGAAAGACAAACTGTTAGTTTTAATTCCAAATTAGTTAGTTTAAATTCCAAAATCTAAAATGGTCTTTGAAGGGCGTGTCACATTTGTCAATACTTGTATCAAACTTGATCTCAGCAAAAATGCAAATTATATGAACCTGTGACGAACGAGTACATTGTTGCTAGGTTTTGGATATCTTGGCGAGAAAAGATTTCAAAAGTCCTAGTTGTATTTTGGTGTAGTTCTTTGTTTGTATGTGTTTGTTCTTTAGTTCAAATTCGAAACATACGATATCTGTATAAGAGTCTGCGAATACACGCACGCATTTCTGCTGCAGTCAGTACTTACAAGTAGGTTACCGAACTTGAAACTGAGCGTCCTTGCAATGTTTGCTCTGCATAAAGCGGCTTGTATTGAGGCTAAGGTGTTTTGGAGCATCCAATTATCTTCGAATCAACGGTCATTTCAAAGAAGCCGACATCGCTTTAAACATACCGAGACTGATCCCATTAGACTTTCCTCATAAGGAATCCACTGATCTGTTGAGGGCGCTGTTTTAGAGTGTACACTACGTTCAGTGGAGAAAGGCTTAGCAGAAAAACTCCTCGCACTACACAGAAAGAAATACAAAATGACAAGATTTGAACTTTAAAATAATACGACATTCGTAACTTCAATGTGTACTTTTTCGAAAATAAAGTTAACAAAGCCCATTATAAAATAAAGCTAATATATGACCAAAAAGCTACTATAACAGCATTTTTTTTCTTTTGATAATCCTACTTCCAAAACGCTAACAGGATAATTCAAATGGACCAACGCCTCTTTTCAAAAATGATTCCTGCCGTTGTGCGGCACAAACATTGAAATATTAAAAAGGTGTGCTTTCTGCTGAAAAGCCTGGAAGAAGACTTCGGTCGGGAAAATTTAGACCTTTTAATTTGGTTTACAGTACTGCAAGCGGAATACAAGCAATTCTCAGAAATTTGAGAATTTGTGGAATTCCGTCTTATGACATGGAACAGATACCACATAAAGATTAGAAGAGAGTGTGGTAGTTAGATTCTAAAAGACCGGTTTGATACTGCGGGAAGTAATTACGATCAAGAGCAATAAAATATGTTGTGGGTCGAGACAACTTCTGAAGATCAAAAGAAGGGATTCGATTTTCTCCCTATTGTTTGGTTGAGGTTTAAAAACTCTTCTGACAACTCTCTGGATATTTATTTGTGAATTTTTATGAACATCTGCATGGGTCACTCGTAGCCTTTGAGACGATTAATGTGATTCGATCGTCTTCAGCGGACTTAATGAGCCCCGAGGTAAACCAAGAGAGGGCGCAAGCTTTTTGAAACGTCGACCCCCCTTATCAGAACCATACCTGCTCACAAAAAAAATTTTCACATGGTGTCACCGCAAACAACGTTCCTATTACTCCCGACCAACGTTGATCTTTTCAACAGACGAGGTGTGGTTTTGCTCAAGGTGGATAGGTTCCCTACTGGTGAATCCACACCTCATTTCTCTGTTCGTACAATGCCGAGTTCCTCTATGTGCAACTTCTGTTATTCTTTATATTTAGAGAGAGAGCACGAAGTAACACGGTGTTAAAACACAAGTGACTATAACTATTCAAAACAGTCCTCCGCTCCGGCATTCCGAAGGTCGAGAAAGTTTGCTACTCCGACAAGTCTTGGATGCTGTCGTGGATTGGTTCGGGTTTAGCCTGTAAATTAGCCTGGGACGGAAAAAAAATACAAGAGACAAGACAAGGGCGTAGAATAACAAAGACGATGGGGGTCGTAGATGGAAAGAGCTAATCGGTCACTTTCCACCACTATCATCCAGAAACAGTTATCCAAACACCTGCGCTTAGAGTGTTCCCATACTCAAGAACTGATATCCACAGCCGGCAGAATGGAGTGCACCAGAGGTGGTTGTTGATTTTTCTCGGCTGAAAGTGGAAAACAAAGAAAGTGTGTCGAGGCTACAGACGTAATAAGAAGCAGTTTAGACTCGATACAAGACGTTTCTCGTAGCGGCATGTATCTTTCAATAACTTAAGCACAGAGGACATGAATGATAGATTTTCACGTGTATGGTTGCTTGATAGGCTGACAATAACGAGGAAACAAATCGCGAGCTCAATGCGACTTCAAGTTATTTCCAACCAAAACTTTTTTCCGTGCTGCCAAGTAACATGAGCACATTTTTCCGTGGTCTCCTTGCTCTGTGATTGATGAAACAGTGACATCAGCATGTCATTGCATACCCACAGCAACTTTCATGTTTTCCGGAGTGCAGGTAGAAATGTAAGCAGAATTGGGCCGACAAGTTATCCTGCCTGACCCATTTTTTAAATATTTTTATTACCAAACGGTAATACTAAGTCACGTGTCTGAGTGTACATGAACCGGGACATGTTCATCACAAAAATCTTATGCGACAATGTGAAGTCTCAGATTGGCATGATGTTGAATGAAATAACGTTTAAAACCCAGATTCTTACACGAGGAATGTTTGTTTTTTGGTGTTGGGGTACGGTCTTCGGTAGCGACCTGCCCCATTTAAGTTGTTGATATCCCTGCGGCATTCTTGAATGACGGAGTTGTCCCATATTTTGCTTTTTGTACCATTGTTGAAAGAATAACTTAGGCCGGGCAAACTGCTGATACAGGCACTCGAGGCAAACGTCTTATTTCAACACGCTCAGGAGTCCTTGTGTAAAAAAAAGTACAATGTATAATAGAAAAGATGGATGCATTGTTTGCGCATAATTGACGTGCTCAGTTTACAATCCTCCATTCAAAGTGTTCTCGTGTTTATTTGGCAGTTTTTTCTTCCGGTGTTAGTCGTCCTGCTCACAAAGAAGGTATTACAAATTCTTCCTTGTAATTCTTTGATTCTGTTTTCAGCGTCCTCATGAAGTTTCACTGCTATGTTCGATAATAAGCTTGTGTATGACTGAATTGTCTAATCGGATCCTGACAGTTCGGCCGCCATCCTCTCATAGAAAACTGAAGGCCAAGAATGCTACTACATAGGAAAACCGAGGGATGTGTTGTGAATCGAGAACACACCTTGACATCTGCTCAAATTTATACAGATATCTTTTAAACTGAAAGCATTGACGGCGTCTGTTGGTTTATGGTACTGACTCTTCCTAATGCTACATGCACTCAATTTTTTTTTCAGAAAAATTCTGCTTATGGAAACGGTTCCGAGGCCCGTGGCCACCACGCACGCGTCATCCTTGAGGAAACTGCGTGTGTCATCAACATACAATGGGTTATCCCAAGTTCAGTTTTAGAATCACAGACATCACAGAGACATTTTCAGTTTCGAGAGATCAGCAAAATGGACATATGGTTGTTGAACATTTGATGGTATCAGAATCCCGTCGCAGATGACGAGTACAAAACGCGTTCAAATCCAATGAGTAAAACCGAGTGAAAGTTGAAGACTCTGGAGTGATTCAAATGCATCGTGCTGTGTGTTCCCGTCACATTATTGAATTCACTGCACTTGTACGCGTTAGTGTTCATAGGCAATGTAGACGCCCCCACGACCATGACTACTGGAGTACAGCTTACATGAGTACAACCTACTACTCGCCACTCACGTTACATATGTCCGCTTTTGTTTTCGTTTGCTTACAGTGCGTGGACAAAACCATGAATACTGTAAAACTAGTGTACCGCAGCACCATGTCACCCAGCCCCATTGGACGTAGTGCTTGCGTGCGATAAGTGTGCGACTCGTTCGTGCGATCCCATGCAAAACGTACAATCTTGAAAAGTACATCTTGAAAAAGTACAATGTAGGTTTCTTGACAAGTTTAACGGACATCGTCAGCAAATATTTGTTTTGGTTCATCGTTTGAGGTGCCTTTCCTGAGCCAGTTTTATGTCATAACGATAACTGTACGGAAACAAGGCCAAGTTGGGAGGCTTATAAATTGACACTATTGTAAACATGCATTAGATATTGTTTACAGTGAAAACTAGAAGTATTTATATAGTTTCAAATTTGGTGACAGTCAGTTGGAAAGTTGTTTTCTAACTTTTAGAATAATATCCGTCATTTTGAGTTATGGTCTTATGTCAAAGCCCGCGGTGGCACGCTTTTCCAATTTTACCGGTTCACCGGATTACCGGTATGTGTCATGTACGCCGTTGCCATAGGCCGTGGCGTTACCAGCACAAAATCATGCCGTTTATAAGAATATGATGATCACATGACATAGCCAGTCACTGGTATGGCAACAACTGACTTTGTTTTACTTGATTATTTTAGGGAGATTACTTTGTCGATGGCATGGACCAAAATTATTGTTTGATCATAAACGCGCGTGGCTTTGCCATTTTTTTTATGTAGGGCATCCATTTTGAATGACCCGCCTTTTTTTGTAATTGGTTGAAATAAAAATTGCTGCTAATCAATTTAAGTTGTTTTGCCCTCACACCTTTCCGGTGAAACCGTTTCCAATGAAGTCAGATAAGAAAAAACTAAACGGTTGGTTTTATTATGCTAGTCACACTGTTTATGGCCATATCGGCCACACTTTTTAGTGCACACTTCTCCGATCTGTACTGTCGATCGGCCCAATAATCCCGTGAAACGGTAAATCAGTTCGCGGCTACAAGATGCATTTGCCTTTCGGCTTTTGATGAGTTTTTGTGAGATGGTTTGCAGGCGTCCTCACCGCCGTGATGGGTGCTGGGGTTAAGACACACTGCAAACCTGGTGGTACACGGAGTTATATTTATTTGAGGTATTCTGTGAAATGAGAAGGCTGGTTTCCCTGTAAGAGAGATGGAAATCATTTGACACTGTCATTGGAGTCCTTCGGACATGAAATTGACTCCCCCATAAAATTGGATTTCGTTTGATACGTTCATTTTTTTTCTGATGTAATGAAGTTCCCTGGTATTACCGTCATGTATCATAATAAACTTAACCGAAATATGCTGAAATATTTTTGGGCAATTTTTCTTGTATTTTTCCCAATGAAACTTATGATAATGTGAGCCTGAAACATGACATATGAACTGAATGTACAGCTGGCACCTTACATCGATATTAACTAAAATGGACGAAATTAATCCTGATTGTTGAAAAGTCATCCAAATTATGAACACTATATCAATATTGGTGCCGTAATCTCATCCTGTAACCTGTCCATTCATCTTCTCTGAAACAAGCACGGATCTTGCGCAGTTGCATTGAATTACCTTTTTACTACGGTCTCTCAATTGACTGCAAGGGAATGATATTAAGTATTTTATGTTTTTTTACATGGCACAAAAACACTTGGAGGGATGATTTTTATAACCCCTTCCCACCCCGTCCAAAAACCGCAGTGGGGGATATGTACCCCTACCCCCCCTGATTTACACCCATGGTTCTGTGTGGCTTTCGAAGTGACGGATGTTAGAGACAAAGTGTAAGGTTATAATGGCTTCAACTTTCTATTTCGCATGAATGTTTGTATTGGTGATACAGGCTTTTACTTTATATCATACAAAATTTGTGTAGGTCGTTTCTGTTCAGCCTCTAGATACATGCTGTCGTATTGTTGAAATCAACTGCACCTGATACTAGACCGGCGTGGTAATTGAAGCTGAGCGACTTATTGTTGTATTCACCCGCATCTTATTCTGAGCTGCTTAGGAGCAAGACTTTGATTTTTCTGATCAGAGTCAACTCTTGTGCGAATAAATACATTGTGCCATTGCAGTCACTGGTCGAGTTCGGGCGGCCTGTTCTTGTACACGGGTTTCTTGTTCTCGCGCTCGAATGGCGGGAACACGACTCAAGAGCACTGTTCTCGGAACAATGTTAGGATCCCCTACCATCTCCACGTCAGGGTTTTACATTTGATTTGAAACGCCGCAAAAACTATCGAGATGGCTTACAAAGCTGGAGAAAATGGACAGTTTAGCAAGTTTAACATGAATAATTTTCCATGACAAAAATTGTTTGTTTTTTTAATGGAAAACAAGTTAACCCAGTTACCCAAGCATTAACTCTCGAAGAATGCACTAGGACGCCGCCATGTTGCATGTTGCTTGCTACAAATAACTGTGGCAATAACCGGTTGTATGTTCCCAGCCTTCGAGCGGCCAGCCCGCGAACAACAAATCGAGCTGTTCGTGAATATACGAAAACAAGCCGCCCGAACTGAGCCACTGGTTAGCGCAATGCGCTGGTAACGTGCACTCATTTGCTTTAGTACCATACGGAAGAGGGCGTTGTTTCCCACAACAACGCGGGAAGGTAGCTGTACATGACGTTTCGTTGGCCCACGTGCGCTACTCCAGTTTGGGAACAAGTATGCACTACCAGAAACGGACAGGTTCTGTCTTACAAAAGATTATTGGGCTTTTTACCGGTCATTCTGTAATTGTTTTAGACTCAATCCAGCTGTTTTGCGGTAGTATCAAACAGTGAACTTCGTTGTGCATGCCTGGGACGTGCCTTTCAGCCTGAAAAACTGTTTCGCGGTTCTGTTGCTTGCTGGGGAGTTGCAAGCTTGATGTTTGAGTATGCATGTATTGTCTAATCACAATTTGCCACCAGTAGATGTCCTTGATGCTTGAATCAGCATGCAACCTTATCCCCAAGGGTCGCCTCATTTTCAACCTTGTTTCCAACGGTGAGCAGCTATAGCTGTGACGGTTTCCTTTTCGTCCCATCGGTAACGAGGTTGATCAGCATAGTGATTTATAAAGCTCTAACCTCGCGCACGAGAACGCTGCCAGGCAAGATGTCCAGTGAGACAGCTTGGGAAGTATCCAATTTCGCCTTGCGATCCTCAGCTTTTGTGGGTCGCACACTGAGCAGGTGTGCTCTTTTTAGCCGCTTTCGATTATTCCTAGTCGCACGCAGGTGTTTCCATGACGTGCGTTGGCCCACCGTGGATCTCTCAAAACACCACGCAGTCAGTGGTTTTAATCCTGCTCTGTTGTTGCTAGGAACTTAGGCACGGCACTCCGTGATCCAAATCCCCCATAAGAGACAGTCTTGTTGTTTCCAGCCACCTGGTGGAAGCACTTCGAATGTTTTTTGTTTGTCTCAAGGTTTTGACGTAAGCTTTTCTCAAGGTGAAACTATCAATTGCATCCCTGCGTCAGACATGACCCATATGTCAGGTTGTCGTTCGATAACACTGTAGCGTATAGAGTTTACTTGTAAATTTGCAGCTTTGGCTCAGTAGAAAGAATTTGATGCCGAGAGAACCAGTGAGCGCCGTAGGCGATAGACAACATCAATTTAGCTTCTTTTTTTTTTTAAATAACATTTCCATCAAAAGTGCTTTCACCTAGTGACCACATGGTGATGGGATGCCATTGCTGCATTAGTCTAGATCAGTAGTCGATTCTCTTCATCAGGGTTTCAAATCCAGGTACATTGTGCTAGCATAATGTGTGGCTTTGAGCAAGACGTAGATTTTAGCTCATTGTGTCACTGAAAGAGCTGTATACTTCCTTAGCTGATAAAGACATTGTAGAAATTATAAATTAACCTGATAGGCGGTGTGGTTGGAATAACAAAATCTCTTGAACCTTCGTTTTGTTTTCGATAGGAAGTGCCTTCGGTGCAAACCTGTCATGTCTAATACTGAAAGCGGGTTAACTAACCTTGTTTTGTCAGCATAAAACGAGTGAGTTTGAACAAGTTTCACGTGTAGGTGGACGCTGTCAGTGACCTAATTCATGAAATGTTCAAAAGTAATGTTCATTATTTGTTGTTCTCATTTTATTTTTCAGCACTTTTGACCCTTCTCTCAAAGTTTAGAATTTTTTGTCGTTTTTGCTGGAATTTTTGCAAGTGTTACAGTTTTCCGAAAGCGTTGATAATTCAACGCTTGTGTGAATTGCAGTAATAATTGAGAGACTTTTCAGGGAATTTACGAGAGGTTTCTATGGATACACTGGAGCTTTATAGCACCGATTACGACATAAAACTGGCAAAAAAAGTGCTCAATGGAATACATTTAAAATGTCATTTTTATGCCATTTGAGTTTATATTGCCTTTCTAACAAAAAATTGATCGTAAATAGTATTTATCTCGTCATCTCGGTGGTGTTCTTCGAGTAAGACGCGCCTGCCAGGCTTCATGACGTCATTACTGACGTCATCAACCGCACGGTGCGATCGTAATTGGAGCGGTCGAGTAGTGGACTGGTTTACTCTTTAACGGTGATCTCGTCGGGCCACTGCTCAAGACTTTATATCAACCTTACTGACACGTGATTCAACACCCTCTGCAGTGCACAAGTATTTTTTTCCTTTTGAAAGGTGCTGTAGTTTGGTCGATAGTCTTCAAGAAACATGCCGAGCCCAAGGTATTATTTTAGTTCAGTGTAAATTTCATCCATAATATCATCTCCGTTTGCGTAGTCTGACGTATGCCTGGAGGCTAAGGACACTGCCTGTCAGTCTGTTACTGCTGTGATGGGTTTTGTTCGATGCACGCCCTTCTCATTATCATTAATCCTTCTATACAGGACTAATTAAGATATTAATGCTGATATAGATTAAATTATTAATAATTAAGCCATCTTGTTCCGGAGTACGGACGGTAAGCATTGCACGGAGCGATGCCACCTACTCTTGTGTGATAAAGTTGTTCCTGGAAAATGGATGTAGAAAAGAGGAAGTAGTTCCAATTAGCCAGATGGAAGAAATGCACCATACGTGCATCGCGGACGTGGGTGACTCAACCGCCTTCATCAACTATCTTCAGTAGACTAAACCCACTCCCATGCATTATGTACCGTAGGCACGTGCCAGCGGTAACCGCAGAATATGTATGTGCATAATTAAATACATGGATGGGCAACTGTTACTGTAAATGTGCATCAGATTCAAGTTCATGACAATTTTAAGGGAATTATGAAATGTTTGTTTCTCTTGAGGATTTTTCTTCTTGTTTCTTTTTTTTGGGGGGGTGCTTTTGTCCCTGTGTCACATTTAAGTCCAACTTTCTGAGGAAAGTGACACATTTTTCCGTGCTTCAGACAAGAGCCCAGCCGCTTTGTATATACTTCTATTTGCACGATAGCGAACATTATGTTTGAAACAATTTGGTCTTACATGTCGAGTGTGGATAAGCATACCCCTTCCCCCTTCCAAAAATGGCTTCCATTAATCCTTGTGTCAGATAATCGTTGGAAGGTTTTATGTACGGCTTGCCAGATTTTGCATGATGCATGTGTAATATCCGCTGTATGGAGGAGATGGAGGAACATTGGACTATGCGTGCTTCCCAGTGCCGTAGAACGATAAATGAATTAAAGTTCTCACGGATGTCATGATTGGTGTTTTGGAAAAATGATACTTCATAATGCTGCAGTATAGCGTAATCATTGACATTTCATTCACCACTGTTTTATCCCGTTGTTTGGCAAATTCTTGTAATTATGTTGCCTACAGTATGGCTTCTTTGAGTGGGCTTATACTGAATGTGCCATGAGATTCAACTGTTTTATCAATAATAGCTTTGCCTGCTGTAACCAGGAATTACGTTTTTCTGGGGTGCACTTTTTGATGGATTGGATAGATGGATATTTTAATCAAATTTTTAAGAATATGGTATTTCTGTATATCAATGCGCCCTGTTTGGCAGTTTGATAAGCTGCCGTTTCGTATTTTCTGTTAGCTGTGTAAGTGACCAAACTGTAAATTTTGATAACCTACCCTTTTGTTGTCATTCATTTTACGCGCCTTTATAAGATTAGATTTTTTGCCTCGATCCGTGTAGGCCTTACAAAGAAAAACAATTTCTAACATGGGTAGAGCAAAATGGAAACACCTCGTAATTATGTTGACTTTTAACGTGGGGCCGATCTGCTGTCAGGCGATCGTTTGGCTATTGAAAGCGCCGACGTGCATCAATGTGCGTACCTTGCGTTATTTTGCGTGGGAACTTGTTCACTGTTGTTTCGGGGAAAATAGGATCTACGAAGTGACGCCGAGATCGTGCATGTACAAGGTGCAGCGCTGCGACATCACCCAGAGCATGTTGAGATGCATTGCTTGGCTGATGACTTGCAAAACCGGCAGATCGCTGTCTCCCCCCCACCATCCCCCCCACCGTCTCACTATTGCATTCTGCCTCGCCTCTCATAAAGGTCTCTTCAACCGGCGGGAGCGGATCGATAAAGACGGTCGTATCATCTCGAGAGCGGTGGGAGGGTGTAAAAAAACACCACGCGACTGTGCCTTGTGTTGCAAGGTGACATGGTTTCATTTTCACATGCATGGGGCAAGTTTAAAGAAAACTATGTACTTGGTCATCTGGCATCAGGAATAATTTTTATGGCTTCTTTTATGGGGATGTTTATGTTGGTATGTTTGGTCTGAGCTCCATTCGCTTGGGCGATGCCGATCTGTCACCCTTACCTCGGTAATTTGGCACCAAATCAAATTGAGCTTATCCAAATATTTGGGAGGAGTTGGTATTTACGCAACCACATTGACTGGAGGTGTAAAGGTTTCGAATTTTTTTAAGGGAGGGTAACATTTACTCGGGTTATTGTGGACATAGCCCGTATTGCCGGACATTTTCTAACAGCGTTGCATTGGATTTCTGTTGTTGCAAGATGGCGGGTCAGGACTTTGTTGCCCGTACCGTCATGGCTTTGTCAACCGTAAGGCTATACCACTGGTGACGTGTGCACTTTACTTGGAATTGTTTGTTAGGCCTGTAATCAAGAAGTCATTGAACATTCAATACCTTCGCACGCCTCTTCGAGAGTTCACGCTGTACACGTGTCGGCTACATTATGCCGTCTTTCTCACATAGAAACTTGATAAAAATCCAGGAATGCCTTTGAGGATTTGGCGAGTCGCCAAAACACCTGTTTTAGGGCAAACCCTTGTAAACATCGTCTCGTACCTTGAGAAGTTTTGAATTGCAGTATCATAAAAGCAAAGGAATGTGAGACTGGGGATAAGCGGGGAGGTTGCGGACATTCCTGAGGAGTGCCGCCAATACTCTTTTAATAATAGAGCTTATACTGTTATGTGGGGCTCTGGAGATACTATTCAAGAACAATTCATTGCGATATGGCGACATCTAACATGCAGGAATGCAAAGGAGGACCCAGGGTTGCAACGAGGACTACGTCCCACCTACCCGCATATTTGAAGGGAAAAAATAAGACTATAAAGGCAATTTGGGGAAACCATTTCGTAGCACCTACTGTCCCACTGCAAGGGCCAAAGCAGATGCGTGTTTCCATGAGTGAGGCTGTTTGTAACAGTCGTAAGCATACGCGCTACCACTTATAAAATATCTTCCAAACTGCATGGACTTTGTGTATTGATTGGCCAGACTCCTCATCGGTTGGTCATCTGAGTGGTCCCGTATTCGACAAAATTCGGTTCACGCGCGCCCAAAAGCGCCAGAAACATTGAGAAACAAAGACTTGAATGTATAATAAACGCGTTGATAAGGTTACATTTCGGCGGGAAGATTGTTTGAAAATAGCAGCAGCATGGTGATCGCTGACGTGTAAGCAGCGGCTGGTAAGGAGAGACTCAGCAGACTTAGGAGAATATAGGCTTTATGGAAACCTTTGATCGAATAAAAAATAATGATGCTTATTAGTTTGCGAAGTAATACCTAAAACGCAAAATGGCACTGTTCATTAAAGGGTTTGGAAGGACGTTTGTAGTGAGAAGCATGTCCTTATGATTGACGGTATTTATTCTGTGCTCGTTGTTAGGTAAAATAGGCCTTGTTGCACGGGTAAGGTGATGAGTTGAGTCTTCATTCGTCATTGCATTGTAATTCTGTAGTTTTTGTGTGGTTGTTAATATGGGGGTGATCTCTTTAAGTGCTGCCTTGTTCTCGGTTCCTTTTCTGTGTATTTTATGTAGGCCTTTAAAAACAATATGCATTTTAACATCAAAATTAACTTCGTTGTGTCATTAACGGCGGGTGTGCGTCTGATGTATGGAGAACTTGGTATCATTGAGCTCTGATATCAGTACGCAAGTATTAACGGTTGTCTCTTGTCAGTGCGCCATATCGCATATTGATTGGTAACTGTGAGTCTCGACTGCGATAGTCCAAATGTTTAACAGTCCGAACACTCGAAATCAGTGTGCTCTGGTATTCAAAGGCTCAATTTTCCGACTTTAGAATAATGTTAAGTCATTCAAATGTTCAAATTCCGTCAGGAACGCAAGGTACAATTCTCTGATAGACTTTTTGGAACTATTGAAAGAGATGGTCGATTTGGATTATTAGTGAACCTTGTTGTTGATTCGGACTTCCAGACCTTCGGTTTTCGAGCTAATGAACCCTTTGGCCAGAACCTTCGGACGCTTGAACTCTTCGGGTTGTTTTGTTTTGTTGTTTTTTTCTTTGGCTATTCACGCGGTAACCAAAGTATCGCGTTCCATTGTGTGTCCGATCAATCACTCGGCACACTGACAAGCTGGCACTAACAGCCATAGATCGGATCGGTTACCCGCAATACAGACACGGCTGAGCTCAATTAAAAATGTCTTTGCGAATTCTGATTCGCCCGTCTTTAAGCCATATTTACAAGCAAGACTGCAATGTAGCTGAGAAGAATATCTCGCATGTAAAACTTAAACTTCTTGTTTTAATACGCGATAGTGTCTATGCTCGACATCTGTATGAAATCAACTCTGGTTTATCTCATGGATGTGAATCGTTCCGGCTCTCACTAGCGTTCAAAGGCAGATCCGCACTGTCAAATTTACCCGTTTTTTCGTTGCCCATCTCAGCTGCCCACCTCGCTGGTAAATCAGTGTGCCTCGATCGAGGGACGTCGTCTGGGTATCGCTTTCAGGGAAACTCCTCAGAAAAGATTGGTTTACAAACAATGTCCGTCACATTTCATTACCTCGGAACCATGCTAAAATGCTGCCAGCGTGCGTGCTAGATAAATCTCCGCTGGCTCGCCATCCATTACTGCCACAAGATGCTCGGTTGACGAGCAAGGGCAATAGGGCAGAGTGGTAGCTCGAACGTCAAAAATAGTATCTAAAATATACAGATTCCCAAGAATTTCAGACCTACACTGTTACGCTACCCAATACGCCTGCAGTTTGCTCAATCAGCAGGAGAAGATCAGTGTTTCAGTTGATTTATCGTGCAATCACAGAAACACGATGAGATTTTTCTTTGTATTTTATTTTAGATCAAAACAGAGTGTCAACTCGTCTGCATGCATTATGAGTGAATAATCGGAAAAAATGTGGAAACTTGTCTATGGGTTCCTTTTTTTCCAATGGAAGGACTTCAACTTTGATTAAAATTCTCACAGACTTCGTGCTTCATCTTAGTGCAGCGAACGGTGATGTACCGCGTATTATTAGCTGAAATTTATGCATCATGTCTTGCTGGCGGGCACGTTTATCCGAATTAACCCCGCGCCCATCGCTGATTGGTCAGTGAGCGTGCAAGGTACGCAACCAGGCCCCCAGGGCCTTTTAATCTTGAGGGCCCTGCAACAAAGCCTGGGCCGGCA
The DNA here is from genome assembly GCF_001949145.1 of Acanthaster planci. The sequence goes on along the minus strand of NW_019091388.1, from coordinate 1,372,910 downwards.
CCCTGGCCTGGTTGGTGACGGCGGTGCGCGAGCATCGCTGCAGAGCTCGAGTACGCAAACGGAAGAGGAAATCGGTGCGCATTCTTTCGATGCTAGACCCAGTCTCTGCCACTCTGCCGTGCTACCCTGGATGGGGGAAATTAGAGACGAGAAGGCTGTGATTCCGTCAGAAGACACTAATGATTAGACGATATTGGGGGTCAAAGGCTTGGTGGCGAGGGTGTAGGCCTACGCGTGAACACTTAGCCCAAGTCACACTACCAGCTGGAGCAGTATTGACCATGATTCAAAATTATAGAGAGAGGAAATTCCTTTTACAAGCTTAGAAGTATATGCGAAGCTTACCATGGTTCACTTGCATATGCAGGAAAAAACTCAACTCAACAAACGTTTCTCCGGATCTTAACAAACGAAAACAGAGAGCACAAAATTGTATTTAAGTGAGACATTGGATATCGGCCGGATCATCAGGTGGTCATGTACACTGGCTATTGGAAATCATATTTCCTGGAACCATAAGGGCTATGGAGTCAACAATAAAGAATGCTGTGGATTGATGTGCTTCAACGGGTGACATACAAGTCGGTCCTGTGTGACGAAGCGAGGCCAGTATTCCCAAGTTTTAAATCAAAGAGAAAGCATTATTATAATAGCCCATGCATCGATCGTGTTAGCAGTTTTACAAGGGAAAAGCTTTGTCATGTCGGTGGCGCATGTCATAGCTGGAACGTACCCGAACTGTTTATAGTGATACTTGCGTCATGAGTGTTTTGTTTTGAACCAAAATGGTTGATTATGCGTCAGTGCACATGCCCAATTACCACACAATAACTGCATGCTGTACTGCACGCATAATGAACAGCTATTTTGGTTCCAAAGTCTGGAGTTAGTACTACTCTCTCTATATACAAGCTGGACTGTACCAGAGCTCTGGACGAGTTGGACGTGTATTGCTCTTGTGTGCAATGAAGTGGAAATCTGAAGTTACCCATTCTGAAATTTGTACACAAATTTGGTTCTCGATTTTGGAAGTCTTCTTTTGCAGTCGATTGATAAGCACTTTTTCAGTGTGCTTTAATGTACTTTTAGCATAAACGTGATACAACAAAGCCAATTTTTAGGAATTATGAAGCACTTCGAAATACTTTTAACTACATTGCAACATAAAGTAGAAGTTCCCAATTAAGACATCTTTTACTATCATATTTTAAATAAAATTTGCTCGACATTTAGTTTCTGTTTCAGAAGGTTGGCAACGGCTAAAATCACTCGAAGTTCCAAATGTGCCGGGGTAAAGCCAGGAATCCAGTATAGTTCAGGTGGTATAGATATTGAAAAGTTTGTCCGTTACACGTCCGAAATGTCATGCCGTACTGGGCGGGTCGCATGGAAAAACATTACCACCTGGCATTGGACGTCCACAGCACCGTGCCATTCATTCAGTGCGACAGTGAAAGCACCCCGGCTGTTCGGCGGAGAAAATTAGCTCATTTGGGCTGGCATGCCGAAAACTACGGACGGGAAGCTGCACGGGAGGTCGGAGCAAATTGCCAGGAGATTTTGGCATGGCAGGAGGTGGGGGGTGGTTGCTGGATATGCCCTAGATGGGTAATCAGTTACGCGCGACGGCGTGATATCCAGGGATGATGTGCACAGTGCCCTAGTAATGTAATAGCTGTCAGATGTGGGCTCGAGCATTGAACCAAGGTGGATATGGATGACATAGCTCGTAATCCCATACTCGGGTTTTAAAGGGCCCATGGAATACAATTTGTAACGTGGTCCTTGTTAATGCTCTTTGTGTTCCGTTTAAGGTATTTTTCCATTTTTTTTTCATTTTAAGTGCCCTGGTTCTGTTTAATTTTTGGTTTTGTGTACTTATGAGCAATCGTGCAATGTCACATCTGAAGGAAACCTCAATTTAGCAGCTTTATCTGCACAAAGATTTGTCCAAAATCTGGAGTATGTTCGATCTTAATATTCTTGGGGGAGGTATTTGTTCTTGTTTCAGTACTGTTGTCAAGACAGCAGGCGAGTGAATTTCACCACAAATATTTTCACAAGGTAAAGTATACTATGCGTCAACAACAGCATCCTCGTAATTTTGTTGTAGAAAAAGCATGGAAATGTTTATTGAGTGCAATTTTCAACATAATTAACCAAAAAGGGATGGTAAATAGCCTGTACACGTTTCAGGTGTATAGGTGTAGAAAATGTGCATTGGCCTTTAAAACTCAGCGGTCAGTGCGGGCAGAGAGCTTGCGCTGAAGTGGGTTTTGTTCTATGCAGTTTCACTTGGATACGATACCTGATCATTCCACAGTAGTTATTTTACCCTTAAGTTCATTGTCATTCTCGTTAAAAACACACGTCACAATAAATAACATCTTTATCATATACTGCAGTCTTTTTGCTGCAAAAAGAAGTTAGCCATCAAGCAGACATAATGTTATTGTGAAGTTGTGTGTAGGAGGAGATAGGAATCGGCATTGCGTATTTTTGCGCCACTGTGATAAAAATGCGCGAATAATGGAGACGCGTATTTTCATCCAGGATAAATCTCATTTTCTCTCAAGATTTATCTGGTATGATCATTTGGAACGTATGTAATCTGTACTTTATTAATATGTTGTAAAGAATGTTGTCATGAAATGTGAAACAAACAAACAAACAAACAAACAAACTGAATGGCTTTTTAGGTAGATTTGAATCCCCGGTGAAACGCGTGAGCACATCTTGCTCCGTGCAAATTGAGTTGTTTCGTCACTTTATCTTCCCAATCTGTCGTTGTGGTCCAACATTTCGTTAATATTAAGATCTTGTCTTATTTGCTTTAGCGATACCGTTTCAACCCTTGGACATGGACTAGTCCGCCCTGCAGCCAGTCTGCCTCAGAGAATGCACGGCACGGTTTCCATGGCATCGTATTTAGGATTGGGGGATATTTGTTGTTATTAATATTTTTGTACTCCTCGTCCTGAAGCTTGGTGGGCCCTCGAGAAGAACTTTTCTTGTAAGTAGAATTAAGGCCTGCATCGCTCAAATATTCATCAATGAAATAAATTCCACTGAGTTAAGTGCAGTTTAGATATTTGAAAAGAATGCGGATGACCATGATTAGTAAATGTCCACCAAGTTGAAAATGTGTTAGCAACGAGTAATATCATGCACATCATCACCATTTCATCTAACATTGCTTCCCGTGGTCCACTAAGATCATATCTCTTTCTTTTCATTCCTTTCCCACATTTAGATTTTCAACTTTTTTGGCCAACTTTCTGTCGGCCTAGGGGCCTATATCATCTATGATTCGTAGATTTTGAGGATTTTGTCCAAACGGGCGTCAAATTTATGAAACCTTCTGTTCTGTTGATGACTACCTCATGAGCGTCATGGCCGTTGACTATACTTTTCTGCGGAAAATGTATTGGCGTTCATCCGTTTGACAGATACAGTATGCAACTTGCAGAATAATGAATAGCAGGCATCTGAAGAAAGCCATCAACAGCTGGCTGGCATTCCAATGCATTTCACGCTTACTTCAGTCGCTAGTCCCCAAGTTACCGATTAACTCAAAGTTATTAATAAACGCATCGAAGTGTTGTGTGGGATTTTTTTCTTGTCGGCGAAGCCGTCCGGCTGAGTTCATTTTTTCCCTTGCACACACGCTTGGTTGCACAGAGTGCACGGTTCATCGCGCCTGAAATTATATTAACTCAATATTGACAGCATGTTCTAGTTGGGCATTACCATTTCGTGACTGTCTGGTCTGCGTTAGCTTAATGCTTGGGCCGCCCACGTGGATTCGACAACATTCAAGATCCGCCAATGTGCAAACGCTAATCTCCAACGGCTTTGATGACTTTCTACCGTATCTAAATCCAAGGTACATCAAAATAATTGGTCAACTTGACAAACATTCCATCGTAATGACTACGGAGTGGAACACTCTGCCAAGCCTGTCACTGGGAGGTTAGTCAGTTCGAAAGAACGGCTTTATGTTTTTATTTTCACAGTCTTACGAAGACCTCTTGGTATATTCGCAGAAAAGATCCGACAATGTTTTTAAAATTGGTCAGGATTGGAAAGATATTCGCATTTCCAAATTAAATGACGATGGGTCTTAAACGGAAACCCTGAATTACAAAATCAATGATTTTAAACGTACTCCATTGAGCGAAATCCAATATTTTCTCTTCCGCATGAAAGATATCAACTTCCAATAGTATTTGTTTGAAGAAAGTGCCATTAACTAACTGCATTTTTTGCACTTGAAATTGGTAAAATTTGTCTAATCTATACGTGTTAATGTTCGTTTAATAGGCGTAGCCTCTGTGCAATAACCTTTTGTGATTTGTGTGTGACGTTCATTGCTGTATGATTTATCTGTCATAAGTGAACAGAAAGAAACAGCTGAGCCAAGCGTCGTTAGCTCGTATTAAAGTCAAATGCCCGGGCCTGCTTGGCTGAAATCAGGTTCATTAAAGACATTGGTTTGGAGAAGATGTATTGGATATCGTGTTCGGAGTGTTTGTACATCTGGCACACCAAGTGGTTATAAACGTTGTTGTCTTCACGAAAAATTATTCTTCGTTGCGTGCGGTCGCATTGTACGCGCTACTTCTGTCGGTGCTGAGGCTTACAATAACAGTCGCAATCGGACCCTGCAAGATTTCGTCACGTGCTTCGCCCCTCCCGGTGCTACAGGAGCTATGTGCTGCTCATGCGCGTTTGATTTATCGGCAGCTGGATTAGTTCCGGGTTCTTGCCCGCCTAAAAAACAAACATGTTCATCATCCCTTGGATCGTAATAGATCTATAATCTGGAGAGGGAGTTTCTCCTTAATGGTGGTCTAAAAGGAAAAAGGAAAGATAGGCCTATGTCGGCTATAGGGAGTTTTTTGGGGGCGCCTGTTCGCGCTTTGGTCAAATCTGTTGTCACGTGGTGTAATTCACAGTGGATAAGTTGGCAGGAGAACGGATGGCACGTAGGAGTGTTGATATACACTGGCGCCTGACTGAAGGCCTATTACTTCATCAGTCCAACAGTGGCGCTGTTCGACAAGTTGTTAATAACTTGGTGGAGATATCTTAGGGTATTGTGTTAGGATAGTCACGTCGGCTCGAACAGTTCAACTGTAACAGTCCTGTTTTTATTCATTAATTTGTTGGCGAAGAGAGGGGTATTTTTCCAACCGAGTATGACGTAGCATATTACCTTTGGTTGCTGCTGTTATTGTATGTACGAGGAGGTACTGTATTTGCGTTTTTAACCCTGCAGCGTAGATAAAAATTGACTTCATATTATGACATTCATTAATGACGCGGGCGCCCAGAGATCATTGAACAAGGTTCTCTAGAGATAAATTTGAACTTTATAAAGAATGAAGTAAAAAGCCCGGTGTTCTGATTTTGTTTGCGAATGACAAATTTTCAAAGGTTTTGTATATAAAGTTTTTACCGGAAAGCCCGAAACTACCAGGTCTGTCATTTTTGGTAAAGTAATAATTCATGAACCAACAGCATGTTTACTATCAATTTCCCTGCATTGATTACCAGCAAGCATGCATAAGGAAAGAAAACATCTTGACAACAAGCAACAGCACTAAGCGTGTGGTTATCTCTGTAAAAAAAACATACAGCTACCAAGGCAAATATGCATTTCCTTGAGCTGAACCGTGTAACGGACTGAGCGGAATTCAATCAACTTGTTCGGGTTTGCACATTTTTTATTACGGCATTGCCCGTCGGTCGTACGACAGCATCAGCGGGAGGTTGATTAGCACAGTGCTGATTATTCTTCGGAAAAAATTTGATTACAGGCACGGTAGGTTTGCTTTTGCCCACCAGGTGACGTAACAGGTTCCGGGGAATTTTGTTAGGTTAGACTCAAAATTAATAAAAGGGATGAGAGCTTGGAGTTTTCTCTCGGTGTCTCTGACGAGAACCTGTAAAGTTAAACAAGACCAAACGGGTGATTTCATGATGGGCCTGAAATGGGCCTAATGAATAAAAGTCAACGTTGATATGTTGAACATATATTCATATGATTTAGAGTACGTTAGAAAGGTATGCTCAGGAATTCACATAAAAGCTACCGTGGTGGTGTCATGCAACATTTATAACTACTGAATTCGTTGCATCTGAAACTAGTTCCCAATACTAGAATACAGAGAAATAAGCCATTTGCGAATTAAATTTGAATAACTGACTGAGTTCTTTAAATTCACGTGTACATAACAACTTGAACTGTCCATACCAAAACCACTGTTGCTATACGTCGTGATTCGGGGCAAGCTTTTGCTCAGTTACATAAGAGACGTCTTGCAACAGTACACTGTTCTTAATGGTTGAGAACGACACAGAGGTGCCAGTCCATTCCAGAGATGGTGGTCGCTAAGCAAAAGCTTGCCCAGAATCACGAGTTAAAGCAACAGTGTCTTTAGTCTGGGGAATTCAAATTGTTACGTTTCTGTGCAATCAGATAACACAGTGTATCAAATTTTATTCAAATTTAACTCCCAAGTGGCTTATTAACGGTGACATCAAAGCTGGTCGCTGGGTGGCGCTATCTATTTTCGCGTGCTTCCCCCTTTTTAGCCGCAACAAAGCCAAATGGTAGGCCTACCTTGAATGAAATAGGGTCACTCCGAAAGGGGCTACCTGTCAAGAGTTCAAACGCAGATTTGTATGTTTGTAAAAAGGCCACCGAACGATTAGGCCTACTCCGCACACGTGCAACTGGGTCATTGGCTAGCTAGTATTTATCCTCACGTGTCACGTAAAATAACGAAGGCTGAGCAAGCCAACGGTGCTGGCTATATTGCATGTGTATTGGATTCGGTAATAGGATTAGACGATATTATCATATTCTGTGATCAGAGCAATTGCGAAGAAATATGTCGTGCTGGTTCACTTTTCAGTCTGCCTGAAGGAGTCAATCCTAATACGCGCTCTTCTCTTTCACTCCCCCGCTCTAATGATCCCAGTAAGGCCGCGCGGACAGAGACCTATAAAAGGCAAGTCCGCTCGTGGGAGCTTTACTGATGACCTCTTTTGCCTCGTCGTCTGCTGGACAAATACAATCTGCGGAACTCACTCTCGTATTTCGTGCGTCACATCTCTCGCGTGGTCCCACGAGACTTCCCGATCAAGCAAATCCGTCAATGCTGCGCACTCAGATAAAATAGGCTGTCTTTTAAAATAACTACGGTTTTTTTTTTTACTTCTTAACCCGCTCGAGGTTGAGATAAGAGAATTTAGAGACGTCTTGTCTTGTGTCTGAAGACGTTTGAGAGGCTTGTAGGGTACGTAAAAAAGCTCCGACTTTTATTGAATCACAATTCATCTTACAGCGTCACCATTTACCTTTTGGGAATATTCAGCTGAAAGGTTCAACAACAAAACAATAGAAAGCTCAGAATTATACATCAATGATTTCATTTTAATTGAGCACTTCAAAACGCCTTACACATTGCCTATTATTTAGGGTTTGTTATTTCGTACGACTGGTGCTAAGAACTCAGAAGTGCTAACGAAATGGATCAAGTGCGGTGGATAGAATATCAAATTTTATTTTGTCAGAGTAAAAGATGCCCAATGCAGAGCGGAACTGTATTTTTGTGGTGAGCTGTGGTTTCCCCAGGCGTTGTTCAACAAATTCCGGTGATTGCCCTTCTCTGAATGCAGTTGATACCCAAATCCCTTTTATCTGTTATTAAAGTCAAGCCAGGGCTAGTAACCGTAGACGTTATTTCAGCATTTCCACATTGCTCTCCCAGTTAAGATTGTCTTAAAGAAAAAAATGAAGGGCTGTTTTCACGGGTGGCCAAGTGAGCACGCGAGGCACTGCCATTGTCGCATCGCTTGACCGAGTAAAACCATCACAGAACACTTTGAGAATCCCCAGTAAGACGAGAGGTGAACACAGAGAGATAGGGGAGGAGAGAAAATCAACAAGCAGATCTTTGCGTTGACGTCAGAAAGGCCAATGAAGCATGCATTGCGCCTGGCCCGGGGATGTTTCTGCCTTTTTTATTTGCGAGAAGTGCTGATCGCGAAAGAAGCTCGGAGGAAGAAATCTTGATGAGACAGGTACGGTCGTCGATGAGGGCCAGAAAGGCTGAGCTCTTCGTATTTTTTTTCTGCGGGGCAAGAGTCACTTTTGGGTCCGTTTTTACCTAGCCCAGGCTTGCCTTCTTGACTCCTGGGGGCATAGACAATAATACGGCGTCGCGGACTCGGTCCTTGGACAGTCTATTCATGGTGAGTGACTGTCTTGATTTTCATCGAGTGACCCTCTCCAAGGGATGTCCTTTTTTTCTGTTGGGATGTGCCGGGCTGTCGTGAGGTGTGGAACACACGTCTATTCTTAGAATTGCAAGATCGTATGCTCATTAGAATTTCACTCGTCCCGTGATATCTCGCATTTTCTTTGAAATGTACTAAAGGAAGGTTGAATGTTATTTTACGGAGCACTTTTGTTTCTTTGAACTATTCAGTTGAATGCTGGGATTCCTTGATTTCTTGCACTGTTCTCTTGATTTGTTTTAATTCCTCACTCAGTCGTTACCCCGAAATAAAAAAACGTGTGGGGGGGCTGTTGTTTACTGTGTTTTCAGAAGACCACCGTCACCGCAACACTGCCTTGCCAAGCGAGCATTTTGACGTAGGTGAGAATGGTTCGCACGGGACACCACACCATGCATCAATCGAGGCACCGTGAAAATCGCAGAGTACTTGGGCAGGGGGCAGCCGCGCTAGACGCGATCGCACTCGTCGAAATGATTCCCTCATCATGTACCGTCAAGACCGCGCTTAAACCGAATGACGCACGCGGATCACGGTCGTGAATTTCAAATACACGCAAGGGAGGGGGACGTAGCCAAAGAGGAATGGAAAAACAAGTCCGGCCCAGCTTGCTGTCCCCTGAATCCCCATAGCTCTACACAACACTGGTAATTGACAACGATTTTTCTTCTTACTGCCTCTATATTTGCATCGTAAATTGAGAAACCCCAGGATTTTTTGGGGGGCTCATAATCGCAGGATGTGACGCCTTTAATGACCGCGTCATGATTGGTAAAACTTTGTTTAATGTCCCAGCAGAGCTCTCTTTGAGGACGTTTCAACAAATGTCAGCTCTGTTTTGTTTCATGATTGCAAAGAGCCAAAATCAAACACTTAGAAAATATAAATACGGGAGAGAAATCTTATTATAGTACATCTCAACACTGATATTCTATAAGAGATACTAAGACTTTGTTTTAAAATCCTGCCGTGCACAACTTTTAAGGATAGACGTGCATGTACAGTACATGTAGAATGCACGGTTAATGCGTAAATAATGGGCTATACATTCTAAGTATAAGTGAACTAATAAATGTCGCATGTGTACTGGGAAGGGGATCAAGAATGCTATTTTGGTCTTCTAGTATATATAACATCATGGATTATCAACATCTCAGGAGTAGTATTGACCAAAGGACTCTCTTCGTGAGCAAGAGAGGGCGCTTTGTTACATAGCAGTGACGTCTCATCGAATTGTTCGCGCATGACGCATATTACGCATGAACAATTTTCGTCTGGCATTGCTAATCTGAATTACCCTCTGTTGGATGCTGGGATGGGCTGCTATTTCAGGACGCATGAGGTAAATTCTTCGAGGCCTTGTTTGATAACACTCGTTTGAACAAAACACTTTTCAGCTCTTCCGTGTGCGTGTGATACGTGCATGTTTAATGCACATGTACATGTACGTGCGTCGATCAAGACAGTAAGTAACCCACAATGCTTTGCGTTTCTGTAGCATGAAATTCGTGAAATGAATCAGCCCATGTCAGCTTACTATAAGGGCGATAGGGGCAAGCAAAATCTTCAGCCCATAGGATCTTTGCGTGGTTACCAGTTGCATGGTGTCAATGGTGTTTAAGGTATCAGCACAACTCATTGTGAACATCTAACAAAAGAAGTACTATGCAATAACAATGGACGTTCATTGTTAAAGCACTGTGTTTCTTTTGTTAGATGTTCGTAGTGACTGTTTCCTTTGAACCTAGGAAAATTGTTCACCCAGCCGCAAACAGCTGCTCGTTGTCTATGAGAACAGTCTTCGAACCTCTTGTTACACCTCCATTGTGTCTGTACAGTGGCGGTTATAACAGATGACCGTGTCTACAAAGTGTGACCTTTTAGGTATTGATGAGGTTTTTTTTATTTATATCTTATTAGGCCTATGCATACAACTGAAACATAATGTGATATAAAATGGAGCTTAGAGGTGCCATTGCATCGGTATCAAGAAAAAATAAACAGAACTTCGAATGGACGGGGCCGCGGGACTTCTGCCGGCCTGTAGCCTGTTCTCCAGTGTTTGTGTTATACTCAGCTTGGTTTGCACTACTAATGACGTCGGATGAAACACGACCCGCGTGCAGCCAAGGGCCAAACGAGAAAAAGCGACTTGCGTGTCTTGTTCGATTGCTTGAAGAGGGACCTTGCTGGAGCCGGTCTCGCATACCCCGTCCCACCAAATCTTGAGACGGCCGACCGGGTTGAGAGTCCCAGGAAGACATCTTAGCCCAGAAGTATCGCCTCACCTCCAGTTTTGGCCGAGGAGCTAGCTAGCCACTGCTTGGCAGAGGCCCAACATCCCAAGTGCAGAGGCAAAGTTTAAAATTTCCCTTCTTGTTCGGCGGAGTGACAGACAACAGCCCCGGGCCACGCGTAAATTGTACTTGGTAAATGTAGTTAGAGTGCAGATAGGTTTACGCACGGTCCTCGCGCTGCTGATCAGGAAAAAAAGGTTTTTTTCTCCAAGACGTTAACGTTCTTTACTCCCCTTGGAATCCAGGCACGTTTAGTGGGGGAAGGAACAGATACTTGAATGCCATTAATGGGACAAGGATGTTATGTAAAAAGAACGTAATTAATACAAGAGATTGTAGCTTGAAGGTGAATTGCCAGTGTCACACATTGCATTTGAATGAAAAACCTCTAATTCGAGATTAAATCTATGCTCGTGCCTACAATATGCCTTTTGCGAGTTAAATTTGAATAAAAATCTGGTACACAGAGTTCTTTAAATTCACGCAAACGTAACTATTTGAATTCTTTACACTAAAGACACTGTTGCTACCCCTCGTGATTCGGGGCAAGCCTTTGCTTAGTTACATAAGAGACATCTTGCACTAATACACTGTTTTCAATGGATAAGAAGGGCACAAAGGAACCAGTCCATTCCAGAGATGGTGGTCAATATGCAAAAGCTTGCTTGTCTTTAGTCTGGGGAATTCAAATTGTTTTGCTTATGTGAAATCAAATAATTCAGTGTACCAGATTTTATTCAAATTTGATTAATTAACTCACAAAGGGCTTATCGCCGCATTATTAACCTCATACACCGAGTTTCTGAATCATTCCAACATTATTCTACCAAAGTTCCTTACACTTTAAATAGGATTACCCAAGCGCGCCGAGCTAATGCACCAACCACCCATTACCGTCTTCACAGTTTCATTTCCCACTAATTGGTATTATGATAGGGCTGGGTAGAGCACTGGTACGGTATTCTAGAGGCCGCAGGTTCAAATCCAGCTCCATTCAATTTCTTTGTTCATCTTTATAATCATTCATAAGCACCTAGTCAGTTTCCGTATACGATTTGTTTCATGGTATTAATTAAGAGCAACGTCGGACGAAACGTCTTGTTCAATGAAACAAGCGTGGTACAACGTGTAACCAAGTCAGTTTGGTACCTAGTGATGCTTCGTTGTGAAGAGTTAGTATTCTAGGTGCATCACTTGGACAATGAACGCATTTTCAGAAAGGAAAAAAGGACTGAAACATTAATTAAAGCACCGAGGCTCTACCTTAGCGGACTTAGAAAATGCGTCTTCAGAGGAAAAGGAGAATAGTGGCAGAGCGTGATCTGTCGAAAAAGGTGTTAACGATGTGCTCGTGGCACAAACACACTGTTAACGTTACCGTAACGGTAAACATTTTTTCTGTGTACCCGAAAACACCTTCGTTCGATGAAATACCAGGGTGCTCATCTCCCTGTTTGTCTTTGCCCGTCTCCCTCTGGCTGTCACTTAGGAGGCGATATCATGCGTGCGTCAACACCACCTCTTCGTCACCTGGTGATGTCTCCGCTGTGAACTGAAATGCCATCTTACCCTGGCAAGAACAGATTAGCAAATCCTCGCAAAAACCCTTCAAGGCGCCCCTTGACGTTGACAACCAACGAGGACCACGTGAACTGGGACCCCGTTTCTATAACATTATGTTCGCCGACCTGTAATCCCCTGGTGCGAAGTTAAGCCACTGCGATCTCTCACTGGGTGACCCCCCCTCTTTTCGCCATATCCCTTCCTATTCTTCAGTTCATCATCCCGTCGTCGCCTCAGATCGATGCCGAGCTATTGCCATTCAATCGCAGCTGTGCACGCATCAGACAATACCCGCTGTCAAGCCGGCAGGCCCGTGTCGGCTTTCAACGCAAGTTGGGCAGTTAAGTCCGCGGTTTTACGATTCTGGACAGCCCGTGTTAGGTTCTCTGATATACGCCAATCATACAGGACATCGACACCGCCGATATAAGCCTGCGCGCGCAAGTCCAAAATGACTTTCCCGGGAACCCGGCTTATTTCGGCCTGGAGTGTAGGCCTCAATTATTGAGGGATGAATTGGAGAGAGACTAGCAATCGAAAGATCACAAATGCTGCCATCAGTTACCTTCGTCGGAGAGGTCACACAGAGGCCACGTACCTTATATCTCAGAGTTTATTCCACCGTTTTTATAACCAATTACGGAGATATTTGCTTTACGGCGGAGCAACCCAAGAATGAAAAGCCTCGTTAACCACAAGAGGGCGTTAGAAGGGTATGAAGAAAGTATGTCCTTGTATAAGAATACAGTTAAACACCCTCGCGCTTATTTTTCTAGCCGGTCAAGAGCAGATCGGGAGGAGGGCGTAACGGGGCCATCCAGGCCCCCCCCCCCATGGAAAGAAAATGTAGTAATGAGAGAAATGCAATAGTGCGCCTCCAAGAGTTTGCAATGCGTTGGCCAATCACAACGCGCGAAATCTGTCGAGTCAATGCGTGACAGATTTCGTGCGTTGTGATTAGCCAACGCGTTGCAAACTCCTGGAGGCGTACTATTGTGAATCGCCCGTATTTGGGGAAGGATCTTTTGCATTTACCTTCCCAAAGCGTTTCAAAAGGCCAAACATGTTGTCTTGCCTCTCAGAAATGCAATAAAAAGAAAAAAATCCTATTTTGGGGGGCCCCAGCATGTTACCTCTCCCCCTGAAATTTGTCTCTGTGGTCATGGAGTTTAATACCGGAGGGTGATGATAAATGAGTATAACGGATGTCAGGATGTGGCCATTTGACAACATTTGGAAATGTATGGAGGGTTTTCCAGTACCATAGTGGATACAGTGCAGCTAGATAGCATGTTGGGGGGGGGTCATCGAATCGGCTTGCCATTACTGTACCTTTTCCATGTTCATGAACTGAATTAATACATCCCCCAATTGCCTTCTAGATTGGCTCCTAAATGAATTGTACATAACTTTTTAACACTGTAAAGGCCGGACCCTACTTCAGGCAAATGTGAAAGTGAAGCAAATTTTGACGTCCGAAAATAAAATTCCAGCAACATTTCAGTCGAGTTGAAAGGTGTTCGACTGTTGCGAATTCCCAGGGCGAATAATTAGATCTGACGTCACAAATTCGCGTTTGCGTTCGCTTTGGCGCCATGTAACAGTGGGGCTCAACAATTATCTTGCACGCACGGATTGTAAGCATTTTTTGTCTGTAATAACTTTGAGTCAGCAATGGCTTTGCACCTCAAAGTAACGTTTCCCTTGTACACTCAAATCTGTGTGAAGTTTTTTGACAATCACAATAACCGCTAGATTTTTGTCCATAAGCGTAGCCAAAGTGTTTCGCAGCTATTCTGACAGTTGTCTTTTCTTTGGTTTATTTTTCATCTTTCCAGGATTATTCGCGGCCAAAGTAATTTTTCCGAGCTGACAGGCCACTCGTTAAGAAACATGACCAGTTTGGAAACACTGTAAGTATACATTTTTAGAATTCGGTTTAAAATGGGTCAGTTACATTCCCATAGTTGCGGTGTAAGCCAGATAGCCGATGTGTGGTGGACGCAATGAGTACCCATGGGCAAGTTCTATCAACAACAATTTGTTTTCCACTGGTCGATTTTGCCTGGTGGCCGGTATATATTTAATGCATAAGTTACCATTTAAAAGTGACCATGGTTGACAATTTGTCGATGATCGAACTTGCCCCATATCCGGTTCGTTAGTGACTTCGTCACAAAGGCGGATGCGCCATGATTTGCAGGCTTCCATTGGACGATCGCTGAAGTTGCGTGTTAACTTATAGTTCCATGTAAACGGCGATCAATGCATTTACAGTTGTGCTCAAAAGTATTCATAGACTTTGGAATAATAACATACTTTTCTAAATTCTTCATTTGTAAAAGCCATTATGTTGGCACTTCCACTATATCTTTTGTCTACTTGTTGCAATACACAAACCCACATGTGTGTTGGCTAAACTTCATTTGCGTAATTATAGATATGATCAAGGTTTCTTTTTTGCTCCTGTTCAAAATTATTCATACCAGGGTTTACATAGTCCATTGTCTTTTCTTAATAGTCAATAGCGCAGCCTTTGTTCTTGATGACTACCTCAAGACGGTTCCTATAAGTGTCCACAAGCTTTCTGCATGTCTCCTGTGGGATGTTGGCCCACTCTTCCTAGGCGAAAGCCTCCAGCTGGGTCAGGTTGGATGGTCTCCTGGCCATCACTCCAGTCTTTGGCTCCCTCTACAAATTCTCTGTTGGATTTATGTCAGGACTTCGACTTGGCCATTCCGGTACATGGATACCACTGTCTTTGAACCACTGCTTTATTACCTTGGCGGTTTGCTTGGGGTCATTGTCCTGCTTGTACGTCCAATCAGGTCCTAGCTGGAGTTTCTCAGCAGATGCTTTCACATCGTTATCAAGGATCTTGATATAATCCTCCTTTTTCATGATGCCCTGTATCTTAATGAGGTTCCCGGTGCCTTTAGAAAAGTATTTTATTATTCCAAAGGCTATGAATACTTTTGAGCACAACTGTAACTCAATGTGCAGTACACGTATAGTGGGTGTGGTTTAAACTGAAGTGACGTCACACTTACGAACCGGATTGACACCACTGGTCGTATGACACACAATAGGCAAAAGACGAACCCGCACTGCTGTTACACAGGGCAGTGGCATCATACTCCATTTGGCGTTTAGGGGTGCTTGCGTATGGAGTTGCAGTTTTGTTGCCAAAGACTTTCTTCTAAATGGAGAAAAATGGCAGGTCCATCTGAAGTCTGAACTATAAACATTCAAGCATTCAGCCTAGAGCCATGTGGCGGACATTTTGTCGGTCATTTACACCTGTCGTCTGAATGGATCTCCTCAGATGGGGCAGAGTTTTAGCGTACGGTTGAAATATCACGATAAGAGAAATGGTCCTTCTTTAATGGGTTCATGACAGAGCATAAATATTTGTGGATTGCAGAAACAAATGAAATGGAGAAATCATGGAACACTTAACAGAATCCCTTGGAGAGATTTAGACATTTACAACTTACAAAATCAATGCAGGCCATTTGCAGCGAGTATAACTTACAGTGATGAAACATTTACTGGACGATTTACGTGAAGTGATTTTTGTTGACACACTTATATTTAGGGGAAATGCCATCTCAAGATGATCGAACACATTATGTTATCAGATTGGAGGAATGAGTTTGATCAGATTGCCAGATCAGCTGGCCATCGGAGACTCTTGCTTAAAATACTTGTTCTGCAGATTAAAAAGATGTAGAGTTAAAACACGCGGCAGCTAAGAGGCTGTGATGGGATGAGACTGGCGGCTGGTGGTTGGTGTGACAGCGGGCAATTTACCTTCGTCAGTCCCCGTCACCAATTCGTTCCCATCACGCTCTCCGGAGCCCCCGTACCGGCAGACCCCGTTTATCACAGGATTTTAGTTCATAAACAAGCAGATATCCTCGAGCACAGCCCCCTCCCCTTGAAAAACCAATCCTAGGAAAGTAAGGCCTGATTTGACGAGATGAAACTTGAAGGGCTGAATTGACGGCAGACGATGTTCTGAAAGGCCAGGGTCGGAGCCAACGTAAGAACGAAGACAACGAAGATCAATTACGGCCCGGCCCACGTGCCCTTAACCGAGTTTCCTCAAGGACTCAGCCGAAAACATACTACTCAAAGGGAGAATATTGACGCAATATTTAGCGTAAAGTACCTCTCAGAATGTGTTTTCTTTCTGATCACTTTAGCAAGCTTGTGAAGAGCAGTTTTAATTTGATGCCCAAAATGCATGTAGCTGTTTAGATAGTTGATAGGTCATCCAGTATTATAGTTGTTTGTCAGTTCTGAAATGCGCGCGTTCTCAGTTCAGAAATCTCCATCACGTTAAGCTCGTGCAGCTGCAAAGATACAGCGTATGAGGGAGCACACATGGTACACCGATGCTTTTAGGGAACTACAACCTCCTTTGGAATATGATTATGTTGGGCACCGAGACGCAGGCTGTTCGATGCGCTCCCCCGTCCCATAACGGAATATTCTTTCTACTGTACATCATGATATGGGGGGGGGGTCTCAAAGCGAAGAGAAGCATTATATTAGTTCACCGCTGTGCCGATAACAATTACTATTTACAAAGTGGTTGTATCACGACAGCAATGAGTATGAAGTACTCCATTCAGTGCACGGTGTCGGTTTCTGTCTTACCGGGTAGGAATGTCTGTGCAAGTGTGCGGTCAGGTAAAATCTGAAGGTTGTTGCTTTTTCAAAATGTGCCCGAGACTGAAGGTCTCTGATCAGCTCATCAACCGGTAGACCCACAGCAGCATGGGTCAAAAGGCGATGTTCCTGGTCATCTTGATCCATTGGGTTAAATTTCAAATAAATTGTTAGACAAAATTCCCTCATGGCGCCCTCTGTAATTAGCTGACTGCTTAGGAGTGCTACCAGGAAGGACACTTTTACAGAGAGGAGAAAATAAAAACTATCGCTTAAAAATTTTCAACGCGGTAATTGCAGATTTTGACGCAGATGCAGCTAGTCATAGCAAGCACATTCATTCGTGATGTATCGAGGACTCATACTAAGTATTTTCTTTGCAGTGAAATATCTCGTAGTGGCTTGCAGCATGTATCAGACGATGCCTTCATGGAGACTCCCAACCTTGTTCAGATGTAAGTTGGCTTTCCTGGGTAGGAAGGGAAAATGTGTCTTCTCTGTACTATTTTCAAGGAAGCCAGTCTAATTAAACGAATTTTTTTTTATTGACCACTCGAACAGCAGTGAGGATCATGATTATAACTTCAAATTTAACGCATACTTTTCGAATACATTGTACATGTGCGATCTGTTTATTTATTTATTTTGAATTTATGTTTTTGGTCTAGAAAATTTCCTTTCCTTGATTTGCACTTACCAACAATGCAGTCTGAATACCTGCGAGCAGCTCCTCTCCAAGAGTCAAGTCGAGGCACTTAAATGCATAGTGGGCAGGAAATGCATGGGTCAGATCGCGCACCAAAACGTGAGCGGTTCGGCTGACGTTTAATCGATCACTGCATGCGATTTCTCTTGGCTGTGACTGCCACAAGCGTAAATCAGGCTAGCTATCAAACCTTAAAATGCTCAAAATACCACGGCCACAAGTGCAAACTAGATAGCAAATCAATTTTATCCAGGCCTGCATGATGAGCAGAAACATAGCCTTGCGTGTCTCTCTATATATCGACTCATCGGCGTTATCCCTAAATAATACATATTGTTCAATTATATATTGCATTCTGTCAACTTTAATTCGTTTCAGAGATTTCAGTGGTAATAACTTGAAGACGTTGTCATGGAGACCCTTCAAATATATAATTAGCAAATTGCAAAAATTGTAAGTATCAGATAGAAGGCATTTTTTACAACCATTGCTCTGTCATATACGTTGAAGAAAGACGTTTTTATGCATGTAAGTCCCATAATAATAAACAGGTATGAGAATTCAGCTGATTAGCAGATTTCAGTTTTTTTGTTCAGATGTTGACCCTGAATTTGAGCTTGTTTTGTACACCTGGTCTGTGCAAAAGTATGGGAACTTTTTACATTTCAGCTTTGTTGTAGCTGGTTTCAGCTTTAATTTTAAGTGGCCACTCACACCCCTGAAGAAAAGAATTTCTTCCCAAATGTCTAAACAGTGGTGTGAAGCCAATTAACTTGTACTGAGAGATCAGTTAAAATATGTTGCACTGCCACACATTTTAAGGCGGTTAATGATCTTTTTCAAGATCTAATGGAAAATATAATACACGAAGATGGGCTAGGACTTAGTGCCATGTTTTAACATTTAGCCCCCCCCCAAAAAAAGAGCCATGAGAGTCAATTAATTTTGGCTTTTGTCTTGTCTCCCCAATCAGGGATGTCTCGGACAACCCACTTGTGTGCGGATGTGCCCTCGATTGGTTGGTTCCCAGGCCTGTTGCTGGTCAGACCTCGTTTGACATAGGGGAATCAACCTGCTTTGAGAACACAAAGAGAGATCCAATTAGCTTGAGAACCATGGACATACCAGAGGGAACATGTAGTGAGTATTGGGAACTTGCTCATCTCTTCGGCAAAGTGTGATGAATTAAGCTGGTCCCACAGGTTTCACTATCTAGGAAAATTCATTTCAAGCCAACTACACAAATACGATTTTTACGCATATGCTTTTGGATATTGTAGTCATTTGGTATAGACATCGTCGAAGACATTTTTATATTGCTGTCGAAAAAAAATCACCCATGCCTAAATGTAAGATCTGTCAGAAGAACACTAAGTACACTTTTCTCGAATGTAAAGAGTTAATGCCATTATGTTTTAGAGGACACTGGAAACTTAGAACGCTTTCCAAGATGATAACACCACAGAGCCATATTGCTAAAGTGCATGGTTCCTTGTGGTGATTCCTGTGTGTTTGTGGTGCACCCGATCCGACTACCCACCGCTACCTATAAGTACGGTCGCACACCTTAATACGCCATGCTCTGGGTAGGTCAGTATCATAGGACCGTAGCATGGACTACGTGCGCCACAGTTGTAAGCTGGACCGGTTTTAGCTTGTGCACCGCAGCAGTGGCTCTGTGTTGTATGTCAAGTAGGGGCGCTTTTCATGTCATGCTTACAAGTGTGGCGAACGTAGTCCTACGATCGTATGATACCAACCTGCTTATAGCATGGCGTATTTGGTGTGCAAGCTGTAAGTAGCAGGTAGTCGGATCGGGTGGTGCTGTAGTTCGAGTGCCCGCAACCAGTGTTATAAGGCCATTGAAAATGTAATGAGCGTATTCTCTGGGTGAAACTAAAATCCTTCTCCGGGTCTGCTAATTAGAACAGTTGGACACCATTGTTTCCTTGTGATTGAATATGTTGGTAAATGTTTCTTTTGTGAAAACTTTCATCTGTTAATGGTTCTCTTCATAATTACACCGTTTTTCGCAGCTTTACCAACCGTCCAAGTGAGTCGAAGTGAATTTACCTTCAATAACACGGGGACGTTCGAGGTGACCTGTCGGGTGACTGGCGAGCCGACGCCGCAGATCGACTGGGACACAAGCTCACTCGAGAGAGAAGGAAGCGTCAGTAACTTTACTGTGGTGGACTTGCCGGACGGTGGCAAGAAATTACAGGTGGCAGGAGCCACGGGGATTGCCACGGGTATGCTGAACTGCAGCGCCTCCAACGAGCGGGGGCAGAATTTACAAAGCGTTCGTCTGTATGTACAAAGTAAGACCCAACCCCTGTATATCTGAGTAATACATGTGTGCTTACGAAGTTCACAAATACCAAGCTAAAGGCCAGTTCATACTTGGTGCGAAAGCAAACAATAGCACTTGTGACGTCAGATCAAACATTCGCGTAGCGAATTTGCAAAAGTTGAACCAGTTAAACATATATCAACTCAGCGAACCTTTGTTGCAAATCTTCTGTGAAGTCAACTTGGCTTCGCTTTCACATTCTCTTGAGGTATGAACCGGTCTTAATGCAGTCACTTGTCATAAATCTCTCCACAAAAGCGAATTGCTTATACACCATGTCTTTTGACGATTCTTTCTTGATTTGTTGTGGTGCTCTGGTAATCTCATGTATTACCAGAAGTGGTCCTTTAAAAGTTCTTTGGATTCTTTTAATGCCACCCGTTCTTTTATGGTTATATAAGTAAGCCCGTGCCCATTATTTGTTGCAGTTTGCTTCAGGGCATTAGCTCCGTCACATCATTGTCGTTTTTTCCGTTGTCATGATTTATTCAATTATTTTGGAAGCCAAATTTACGTCTGTTGTATAAGACTTTTAGTTCTCTTCGTCTCTCTATTAAAATTCCGCGTCTATTATCCTACATAACAATTGCTAGATAGTTCAGTAAAAATAACAGACACT
This sequence comes from Acanthaster planci, assembly GCF_001949145.1. The sequence goes on along the minus strand of NW_019091388.1, from coordinate 1,352,385 downwards.
GAAAGTCAGAGATTTTGAGCTGCGAGTCCATTTTCTCTTTTTGCAGCCAAACCGCAGATCGTGTCCTTGCAAATGAAGAAAATGTTCCATTCCAGCATATGCTTTGAGGTGAGGGGGATACCCAAGCCCAACACAACCTTCCTCAAGAACGGGAAGTTCTTCATCTCGGACGTGCTTAATCCCAACAACCCCAATTTTGTGAAGATGGCACACTTTGACCCAGAGCAGCCACTTAGCAACGCCCTGAATGGATGTGTGTATTTCACCACCCCGTCGCACGTCGACAACGCTAACTACACCTTGGCCTGCACAAACCTACTTGGCCGCGACGAGAAGGAATTGGAAGTCATTTTTATCCCTCATCCAGGTATGTCATTCCCATTAATATCTCTGATAGTATGACAGTGCTTACAGGCTCATGTACCCGCGCGCGCTAACGTAAATATGCATGGTCAGAACTATAGGACACTTGGTTTTCTGTTAGATGTTTTTACATTCAGATCAGCAAATCGCGTTGTCTCTTGATAATCCGCTGCATTTAGAAACTGCAGCTACCGGTATATTTCCAAAGATGCTGCACTGGGACTGCGCGTTCTGACCAATCAGTGTTCTTGTTGGGTATGACATCACGGTCTGGCTGTTGCGTCATTGTTTTAACTAACGTAACTGCCGAGCGAGTTCTCGTTTCCTGTGTAAACATAAACTATCGCTTTTTCTTACCGCTCACGTGTGTAAATAAGCCTTCATGTAAGGAGATAGATGTCTGGTCAACATTACTCCATTTTACATCAGAATGCTAGACTTAGATGGTGTTGGCCTGAGGTTTTTCCAATGATTTGATACAGTAAGAAGTGCTGAGTCCGTTAGTTTATGACTCACTGCTTTCGGCCACTTTCTGTGTATGGTGTTGCAAGAATAAAAACCAAGAACAAAGCCAAAACGCCAAAGACCTGATCAAAGAGTATCATAAAACGTATTACGAAAAAGCCAACCTAACCAGTGTAATCTTCTTTTTTTGTAAAAGAGGACTTTTCATATTTTAGTGCCATGTAGGGCCTGTAAAATGTGTGAGTGAGAAGCAGAATCGTAGTTTTTAGACTCTTGGTGGAAACACATTGATCAACCAATACTTTTTCTCTAGTTCAACGCTTAAATGCCAGTTGTGGCTCCGATTCCAGAACTAAAAGGACGAAATGTGATTATGTTTGCTTCCACCAAGTGTCGACAGGCCTCTTGTTTTCAAGGGGGTATATTGATGGATGGTTGTCAGTTGTTTTCTGTCAATAACGCCATTGGTTGGTTCTTGCATCTGCAGTGGTGGTGTCAGATATTATCCAAGAGCTAGTCTAATTTGTTCTCTTGATTTGTCTATGGAATATGTCATTCTTGCCCTCTTGGTATACAAGGGAAAACCTTTTTTCGTAAAGTTAGGCATTGTTGTTGCCGTTATTATACAACCATGAAATGATAAGGGCTGGTGGATTTTTTTCTTGCCAAATGAGCCAAAGTGTGGCTCGCAGTTTCCGAGATCGAGAGGAAAAAGCTGGAGTTCAAGCTAGACCAGCTCTCTTCAAACTGTTGATACTAACAGATTAAACGATAGTTTGATTTTGGGGTAAGAGACATGTGTTATTTTGCTGGCCGGCGTTACCCGTAGACAACCTTAAGTTCGTGAGCGAGGATGCATATTAGCCGAAAACGTAGCCGTGGAACTGCACGTACAAAATCACAGCATTGCTTGACCCTGATAGAGCCGGATTATTTCCGACCATCTCAAAGCTGAGGAGGCGATTTTCGCTTTCCTAATAATTCAGCCGTCCATTGCCTGATTTTTTAAACTTTGCATGCATGTAAAACAGTGCAAACCAGTACAAATGTGGAGTTTCGACTCAATCTGACATATTGTTTTGTAGTTACAGTCATTTGAAGTTCAAGGCCACATACGTGCAAGCCCGCGTGCACCGAGTACGGCAGTGGAAAAGTACGTATGCATTTTTGGCTGACCTGTGTCCAAAAAAGAATGGCACTGCGCCAGAACAGTCGGTTCAATTTTCACAAAATTGACGTACAAGTGTCCGCGAGTATTCCTGAAAAAACGCTAAAAGCCTCGGCTCGCGAAAAACAACTGCACTGCGGAGATATCGGTAAAAATGTTGGAAAGGCAGATTCTGGACCCCAGCTCTTGAAGGGTTAAACATACCTGTAGAAAAGATTCCTTCATTGAATTCTGTAGCTGGTAGACGGCAAATAGATCTTGCCAATTATCTTCAATGCATGACATTTCTGGTGGTGGCGGTGTTCTTCCTCTGACGCATTTCTGTCATTTCCTAGACTGGTTCCCGGTCCCTCCATTTCCTTTGGACCTTAAATTGAATAAAGGGATCGGAAGAGGGACACTCCCCCACGTGTGTGTTCATCTATATAAAACGAGTGAAGATGATCCCATAATGCAGTAAGCAAGCATAGAGACATTGTGCCAATCAAACGTTTTTCATTTTCCTTTTAACGAGGGAACACGAATTCACTATATATTGCTCGTGCATGTGGTGAATAAGGATAAAACATATACGAAAATATCAATTTAGCCGACGCGATCAGAAATGTTAACAAGAAAAACATTTACAACACCGTGATTGTTGTGGGACTTTTCTCACAAATTCGACTTGGGTTCAAAATGGGATGACGCTTGGTGTTACAGCAACGAAGTGCGCAAACCGCACACGCTAATAGTTAAAGTTCTTTGCTATGGAAACGTGTTTACTTTGCGAACACACACGGACCTATCTGAAGTGTTACATGACATCTAGCCAACTGGTCAAAATATTAAGGGGTCGAGAACCAGTCTGTGATTACATTAATAATGCATTGAAGTCTGAAAGTGAGATAGCACATCCTCGTTCACATGTATATCTTTTAACTGACCGCTCTGCTTTTTGTTGAAGGCCAATATTAACAAGTTGCTTCTTTTCAGTTTCTGAATTAACCCTGTTTCTGGTGAAACAACTTTCGTTTTTTCAGTGAAATTGTGAGATTTTGACCACATTATTTTATTCGACTCGCGAGTTCAAAGGTGGTCCAATACTGTGATATGTTTTTAAAACGTCGATGCGCAAACGAACAGGAATACACGTATCAATGTAAAAGATAAGATCGATGTATTTTGAAAAGATTTTTGGATATATCCATTTTCCTTCTGGTATGAGAGTTTAATAATAATAACAATGTAAAACTCGGGCATTTCTCCTTGTTATCGCAACGGTTCTGTTGCTGTTTTGTTGCAAACCTGCCAACATGCCCTAGCCCTTCTTGAAGTCGGGCATTACCACACAATAGATTAAAAATTGAAATGAACTGAAGGCTCATTTACATGTAAATACCTTTAAATCTACTGTGTGGTAATGCCTGACCTCAGGAAGGAGTATGGCCAGGCTGGCAGGTCTGTTGTTGTCATGTGAGTCGTGTTCTTTTCATACCAGTGTTCAATATTTTCTTCATCCGAGATGACATAAATTTGCACTTATACCCAAAATCTCTCTTCCAAAACAAGGGGCAAAATCTCACAATGTCCGGGACCATGTATGGTTATTTAGCGATCTCTGTGCTGTCACGTTACTCTACTGTTTTGTATATACCTGTGTCTTATTCTTCACGCTGCCCGTTTGCGGTATAGGGGATAAATTCCCTTCACCGAAAACTCCCAAAACTCACGGCACAACCGTCAAGGATCGGACTCGCATTGAAACATTAGCACCACGGGTAGAGGCGGACAAAAATAGTGCTATGCAAGTAAGTATTTCATCGGTCACGTCACGAAAGATATAGTTAAATACCGGTACCTCCATTCATCGGACACGCCTCGTGAAGGTATGCAAATTAGATGAACTTGGAGCCAATCACAAATGACGAATCTAAACGGGTTGTCATTCATTGTAAATATTCATACAATGCACATTTAGGTGGACAGCACAGAGAAACGCGGCTTTATTTATATTCTTTCGTGACGTGGACTAACAACCGCATTCGCTGTGAAACTGGTAATATTTTTCTAACCTTGTTCGGCTAACATGCATGGCGCTGCTAAATTTGTCTTTTCAGCATGCTTGTAACTTATGTGTTATTGATCGCCCTACACTGCATCCCTGCACTAACATTACGTGTGCATGTAAAGTAATTAAATGTTTCAACATTTTTTATTTGTCTTATCCAGTTCATTTATTTTGCAGGGCTGTTGTTCATCAGTGTAACAAAATGTCTAATTCCTCCTTTCATTTTAATTTAATCATTGTAATTGTAATTATCGTGAGAATGTGAGTGACTCCTTTTGTTTGAGTTTTTTATCCACACATTTTATGTTGCCACGGGTTTTTTTTCCACTCTTGTTCGTTCCCCACAAGTGAAACCCCCGATTGATGATATTCACGATGATCGGAAGTTTCCGATCCAAAACCCCATGAGTTCCGCACTACCCCCTCCCGACTCCGTTCCCACGGCAACCAGCTCTGTCATTACAGTAAGTATAGTTACTTTCAGAGCTCTTTTACTTTATATTGTGACCGTCCAACACTCGCATGTCGCACAGGAGGCGTGAAGCCTCTTGTAGGCACGGGCAGTCTGGCGTCCAGTGGTGCTTCACAGGTTACAGATCATTTAAAATGATGCCATAGTCAACGATGATAAATACTCTCATCCCCTCCAAGAATTTCTAGGGGGAAAGTATAGCCTTATTAGGTGTTAATACGCACACATCAAAATAAAGCTGAATTCTCTTTCAATTTTTTGTAAAGTTTTGGGGGAGTTATCCGACGACTTTCGGGGGAAATCTACACCCTTGGTCTGGTCACAGTCTCGTAGTGCCTATCGCCAATGCGGAAAAGTTATCGCAACACTCCGGTGCAAAATAGAGCACTTTCAGGACCCATTTTCAACCTAATTTTACATAAATACAAGTTTGTAGTCATATTCATGACTTCCACTTTATGTTTTTACAAACCCTGCCATGGAGAGCTAATGATTAGGAGAGAATTTGAGAATATGCAACTTCAAGGTGGTACCCTGTTTTTTCCGTTGTAGTTGTTGGACAGAGCCGACGAGCCATATTACCAAAAATCCTCAAGCAGACCAAAAATCTTCAAGCATGCCCCCTGGGGTGGTTGTGGAATAGTCTAAGAAGATTAATGAAGATATCAATGTTTACAGTCACTTCATTTCGGTTTGCTTAGCCACTGTTTGTGGTGATCAATTAAACACTGTCAAATTAAAAACCTCACAGAAAACCTTTACAATTTGTGCTTTAACAAAAGCCTTCAAACAACTAAGGACTTCGCTCGTTACGTTTATATTACGTTGATGTAATTTGTACCGTATCTTAATGGTCCTCAAATGTTTATTTTATCGAAATTATACCTCTTTCTCTCTCAAGTTTTTGCTTCATTTTTTACTTTCTCTTCTCTTCGATTTTGCACGCCCTTTATAAAAATATTTGCACGCTTCAAAGATACTCGCCAACAGGAGAGATAGCCGTGACCATGTAGATTCATTTTCAAAAATGACCTATATTTGTATACTTGTCGCTCTTGGCACAATTTGGTTCGAAGCAAAAAGTTGTTCCGAGTACGGGCGATTCACAATAGTGCGCTTCCAAGAGTTTGCAACGTGTTGACCAATCACCGTGAGCGAAATCTGTCGACCCAATGTGCGTTTAGAAAAGGTCGACGGATTTCGCGCATTGTGATTGGTCAACGCGTTGCAAACTCTTGGAGGCGCACTATTGTGAATTGCCAGTATCGGAAGAAACCTATCTACGGTAGATATTATCTGCTCTTTCAGATACGAAAACAAGGATCAGTCTCATTTTTCTGTTTTTCTTTTGGGGGATTCTGAAAAATGTTAATAACTTCAATTTTATTTTGCTACATATTCACAAACACCCGAAGTAGATAAAAATCTGGTGAAAGACAAGGTGCGTTTGTTGCTTCATTGAAGGAAAAAACTTCACCCAATGAAGGAATGTGTATTCGATTCGAAACCTGCGACCCAAAAAACAGAATATTTGAATTTATTTATTTGTAGACTTGCACAGACGACTTGAATGATAGAAGCAGAGCACGCAGTTAAACAGACATTCCATTATTTCAAACAGGTTACAATATTGTCATCTCTGCGCATTAAGAAAAGCGGTCGTCAGTTTATAGTGCCAGTGAAGGGAAATGGAAAAAAACACTTATCTGCAGTTTTCAGTGTTCCACCAATAACTGTCTGTCTTTCATTTATGCGTACAACTTATCTGGTATGTTTGTATTGTGCACTGTCTTTGGTCGAGAGCACATTCATAATAATCTCTGACAATAAAACTCGAATGTAGCGACAATGACACGGATATTGACAACAGTACCCTGACAAGAATATTTCAGTCCGATAATCATGACATCGTTGGTTGTACTGAACAGCTTTAGTGACACGAGGTAACAGTACTGATGGCTGTTGTGCTGACAAATGGAAATAGTTACCCTCACATTATGTATTGATTGTCGGTCGTAACGTAAGGTGGCAGCACCGGTGGCAATGATTGAAATCTCTCAACTTTTCTCGTCAGCGGCATTTAATCATGACAAATTGTGAATGGTAGTGACAAAATGACTTTGACAAAGAGCTATTAACAGTGCTTTTGTCGTTTATCAGAGCATATTCAGTTTGCCTCGATAGTACTAAACAGTTTATCCCCGGTAGCATTTGATTGTCTTTTGCCTCGACACCTTTCTTGCAGAAAGTGGTCGTCGTTTTGGTGGTGATTATCGTTGGAACCCTCCTGGTCGGCCTAGTGGGCTACAGGTACCGGAAGAGGCAGCACCTGTACCGGGGCATCAATCAGGACGGCAATGCTGCTCCTTTCAGTGTCATGAGCTTCATGGAGAATGGTCGGGGTGATAAGAGCGAGATGGTCAGCATGATTCCCAACCCTAACTACCTACCCAGAAATGGCACGGGTAAGCCACCCATATACAATTTACAAACGATTAACACTTTTTCGTGGTCCCGGTGCATGTTAAGCTGTTTTCAATGCACTTAGCATTTAAACATAATTATTCCCAAACGAATATAACAATAAACATGTCGCGCCTAAACATGTTAAAATTGGGTACAAAAAAGTGTTAAGAAATGTGTTTAACTCTAAGCGCCTTATTGGAGTGAATATACTTGTCTTGTTCAGTGCTAAATCTATCAATGCAGTGTCATAATTTCATCACTGAACTGATTTCGGTCACATGTAAACTCTTTATCTTAAAGTCTACATGCTGCTTCATTGTGCTTTACATATTGTAGTAGTAGAAAGATGATGCTTCCAGTTCGCCCAACCAAATTCGATACCTTAATTGTAACACAGGCTTATCTGACATTAATGCTGGAACGGTTGACAAGGTTTAACTTTTAAATTCGTCGCAAAACGTCAGAAGTGACTGAAACTCTTTTGTCTTGTTTGGTAACATCACAGTAAGTTCCATTAGCTTTTCATTCTTTAGAAAAAAAATATCAAATTCCATTTGATTACATTGTGTATTTCTCCGTCTCTTCCTAACGTGAAGTGGAAGAAACCAGAAATCCCCAGTGAACGGCACGATTGTTAACCTGTAATTTGATGTGTGATGAGGAAACGTAGATCGTTGTTCCTCCGTCACTCAAAACATGGTGATCTCTTTTTACCCTCGTGACAACACGTAGCGTGATTCAGCTACCTTGGAGCATATTAAACATACGTACTCAATTCCAATTTAGTTCATGCCATTTCAACATGTGTCCCTATAACTGCATTTTCCAGCAACCCAATGATACCTTTTACATGCAGAGATGTGCATGTGGTTGGTTAATGCAGATCCGAAAACCAACATGACTGTCAACGCAATGCAATAATACCACCTTAATGACTTTTTTTCAGCTGTCCACCACATCAGTCGGGATCAGATGCGCTTTCTGGGCGAGCTTGGGGAGGGAGCATTTGGTGTCGTGTGTCTGGGAATCTGTGAGAACCTACCTGCAGAGGGTGACGTCACGATGGTAGCTATCAAGGTAAGCTTTGTCACGATCCTTCTCACAATCCTGAATCTGTATGCGTAAAACCAAATCTATCTTACTCGAATTTACTCAACAAACGTACCAGTTATAGAGTTACTAGCCTTTTGCTTGGTTTCATTATGTTGGATAAGAACGAATGTGGGCACGTGACTGTAGCCTCTTCAGGCCCCCAAGTATAATACTGTGGAAGCACTATGCTAACTATTAAAGTTTAGAATAAAATGTCACGTGCGAGGTATTTTGTTTGACAGCTTGTATCCATTCCATTCCACATATCCATTCTATGGTTAAATGGTGGTGTGCAGTACTTCTTAGCATGCACGGACTGGTTTGTACACGATACTTTAATGCCACAATATTGCAGTGCCTTCACACCACCTCTCTTTCAAACTCACCCAGACCCTGAAAGATGCCTCCATCGGTGATGCCAGGAAAGACTTCGAGAGGGAGGCGGAACTCTTGACTAATCTGCAACACGACAACATCGTGACGTTCTACGGCGTCTGCATGGAGAAGGAGCCCTTCCTGATGGTCTTTGAGTACATGGAGAACGGCGATTTGAACAACTTCCTGAGGTGGGTCTGCATGTGTTGTTTTTAAAACTAATCCTAAGACGTACATTTCATGGCTGCTTTCAAACGAATTTTGTCATGTTTCATATTTTTTATTTGTAGCCTGTTTGTGGTTTTTGTGCTTCATTCTTCATGTGTTTCATTGTGTGCTTGTGTTATAATTTTTTTCCTACTACATTCTGTATTTATGTACTGCACAATTGAACACAATCGTTAGTTCGTTGTTGTTCTTGTTAGCAAACAGTTACAACACAATGTACAAACAGCACGTGCGCACCCATAATTTGAGCAAATTCGGTCCCATGTGAACTCATGCTCAAGTCTGTTTTTGACGATACTAACCTTCTGTGCAGTCAAAAAGAAAATCGAAATACCCTTCTCAAAAATGCGAATGTGGTTTAGGCATTCTTAATTTTTCTCTGTTGGACTTTATGCTCAATGCAAAAACCAGAATAATTTCATAAGTTTCGTTGCTCGAACATGATTTATCATGCTAAGAGTGGTTAGTTTACCCCAAAGTTGAAATAGTTAAACATTTAACCAATAGCAAAAGAAAGGAGTGCTGAACTTCAGTTGCTCATAAGGGCTGTAAGGCTTTTTCCAAAGTGATTCCAAGTACTCCAGTCAAGAGCGAGAGTTTTGTAGTCAGTCAGCGATAGGTTCACTGCAATTCTCTGTAAGCCATACCCAAGCAATCCGAGGGTCACCACGAGCCCTTCTCCTCGTAATTGATGAATTTGATTGTGTTGAAATCCTCATGATGATTTGTTTGTTTGTTTGTTTGCTGCGCACTGCTACCTAATGATCAGGTGTCGTGGGCCGGACGCCGAGTGCCTGGGTCTGAGCAAGAACCCCGCCTTGCTCCCGCTCACTGTCAACGAGTTGCTCTTCATCGCCAAGCAGATCGCCTCGGGAATGATGTACATGGCTTCTCAGCATTTTGTCCATCGAGACATGGCCACCAGAAACTGCCTAGTGGGGGACAAGCTTGTGGTCAAGATAGCCGACTTTGGCATGTCCCGAGACGTCTACAGCACCGATTACTATAGGGTAGGCGTGCTAACGGAGGCACGAAAGTTCCCCTTATACAGTGCTAGATTTTCTTTGTGCGCACGTCATTTGGAGTGGGCTGAAGCGCGCATATTTTAATTAATCAAATTCCAACATATTTCCCGTGAACGCAAGATGGTTGGTCAAGTCTGGTTGACTTTTTCAAACTGGACCACAGGACGCAGTTGCATTGTTCTTTTTCCGTGCATTGCTTCCCATTGTTAGTCACAAACGGAACGCACATAATTGTGCTAGATTGCTGCAACTGTGAGAGAAATCGAAATGCAAAAACGGGATGATTGAGTAACAGTTTGGTTTTTTGACAAGAGTTTATCTAGGTGCTGTATTGCGCATGCGAATTGGAAGTTTAGTACGCATGCGCAACAATAGTAGGACCAATAGATGAACAAAATTCGCTCTCAAACTTGTCAGATCATCATCTGAGGAACTGTGTTATGGACCAGTTTCGAACAAATAAAAATTGTGTGTAATATTATAGCCATTCTGTGCACAGCCCATGCTTCGTAATTATATGAAGGAAAAACATGAAGTGGGTGGGATTCGAGCCAGGGTCACAAGCACAAATTGACCACTTAATCCACCCGCTGGGAGCCTCAAGGCGGATGCTTGATTTAAACATGGTCGCTATCCCGTTACTGCCTGTAGGTTGGTAGCCACACCATGCTGCCGGTGCGTTGGATGCCACCCGAGAGCATCATCTACCGGACCTACTCCATCGAGAGCGACGTCTGGAGTTACGGTGTAGTTCTGTGGGAAATCTTTGAGTACGGCAAACAGCCGTGGTATGGACTCTCTAACCATGAGGTGAGATTGAGACTGCCTGTCACAGCTGATCAATGTATTGGTCGAGTGGCATGAGCGGTCGTTGTTTTACAACACCCATGCTCGTTTCGTAATACAGCCACCATTTCCATCCTTAGACGTACTCCTAGATGAAGTTAGCAGAAGTTAGCCCTTAAGCTAGCATCTATAGGTAGTTACATTTTACCACAGTTCACCAGTACCACAACCTAATCCTTCACGGTAGCAGCAAAGCTTTAAAAACTCAAGAATTCCAGCTCAACCAAATTTATTGTTAACCATCGGCGAACGAATCTAAACCCTGTCGACCGACTTGTGGTGAGTCCACCACAAAACAATTACAGGTTATAAGAGATAAACAATGAATAAGGAATGGTCATGTCATTGTACATTTTTAGTCGATTACTTGACTTGAGATCAGATGACCTGGGTTGGACTTGTGACTTGTTATAGGCTGACTGCTTACTAGCCTGTTATGGCCCTACCATGCCGGTATTCCAGATGATGTTACCAAGAACGGACTGATCAAACATAGCCAACCTCAACTTGGCCGTTCCTGTTCAAACATACCATATTGTGCTTGTTTCTGGACCGATTTTTACAGGTGATCGAGTACATCCACAACGGTATCCTTCTGGACTGTCCGAAGGCGTGCCCTAAGGAGGTCTACAAGGTCATGCTGGGCTGCTGGCAAAGACAGCCCCAGCAGCGACTGGTCATCAAGGAGGCACATGAGGCCATCAGCAGATTGTCCGACGAGAACCCGCCCTTTGTCGACATGACCGGCAAGAATACATTTGTGTGAGCTGATCAGTCAGTAGCGATTAACCTCTGCCCCAGAAGCGCTCTACACTTCATCACGAGATTATGTAAAGATGGTATACGTAATTTGTCCGCTGAGCAGCTGTTGAACCGGTTTCAACCGGTGTAAAGTACGCCTAGACCTAGCCGGTTGCGCGACTCGGCGCCAACCGTTTCAAAAGCATCCTCAGAAAATGACTGTTAAAGTGACTGGCGCTGTGTCCTTACGCCGTTTGGGCTCCCCGTGTTTTCATGCGGGAACCAGACAGAAATCAATGTCTCATTGGATAATTCAAGGTTCCCCCATTCATCGGTGTTCTCCTTGTTTCCCTTGGCATACACATGGGAGACAAATTAATACGTTGTCGGACAATTCAATCTATGCTTCTCTGTTATATTTATATCTACAAATCGGTGCTTAAAATACATGTAACTACGTTGCAAGTCCTTGTTAAATGATAGACAAGCAGTCGGTTACTCAGTTTGTGTAACGTTTTGTTCAGTCTGGTGTGTTCATATGTAAGTAATGCAGTAAACCTAAATGTTGGAATGTATGCGTTTCGTCAGAATATTGGTGATACAGTAGTTATCTTGTCACGGACTTTTTTCATTTGTACGATGCCATGAAACTTGGCGGGAAATTATTGTCATGTTCTCTGTGTCAGTTTCACTGACAGCATTATACCGGGTCCCTTTGATTTATGTAATCATTCCCTGTTAATACCGCCTCGTGCATGATGGTGTCGATATAGTTATATCAAATGTGTACGTATGATAACCATTGCACCTTAACAGATATTTTCTTGAGAACTGTAAACACTTGTATATTGTGAATAATTATGTACACAAACGTTGGTGAGGAAATATTCAAAAGGGAGGCCTATTGGGAGCCGCCTGGTGTGAATTTGCTAATTTTTTCAAACGAGACAAAAAAAATCCGAAAAGTAACTTGTATCTTCGTTATGTAGATTCGCAACTTTAATCTACCATTGACAAAGGCACTCAAGCAAAAATGCTCCCAAGTGTACGGTGCAACAAAACATTGTTAAGCACTGCGTTGACGTACACATCAATGGCCAAACTTTTATCTTGATCGTCTGAAAGAGCAAAGTATCTGGAGGCTATTTTTTTTTCATTGATTCGTAACCTCAATGGAAGTCACTGCAATTAGGTTGGAGAATACACAAATTTGTGACTTTTCGGTAAAAACTAATCTTGATTCTACGTAGACCTTGTGCATATGTCCAGCATGGCGTCTGAATTCCACATTCCTTCCACCTATTGAGAGATTTATTGCAGTCAAAAAGAACAAGGATTCAAAACTGTACTTCCATGATATTCTCTGATATATTTCTCCATTATACATCTGCTTCTCACTACGTTTACGCATGTATTTACGTAGAGATATCCTACATGGCTGTTTCATGTATCATTTTGCTTTGCTTCCCAAAACACTGTTAAAAAAATCGTGTAAAGATGTGTCTTGTACAAAGTAATGTAAATATACATTGTTGTCATGTAACAATGAGAAATTTGATTTTTGTAAGAAAACAATTTTTCAGGGACCAAGGAATTATCTTTTTTCTCTAAGGCAACCCTTTTTAATTCCATGGTTCTCATAGTTCTTGGTAGTTGAGGAGAGTCGGTCGGTCGAAGAAAAATCTTGGGTATAAACAACTGCAAGGTGAACACACTAAAGCTGAAATCATGCAAGTTAATCGATTGATGATTAACTGTTTTGCCTTTTTACATTGTCTTTTAACTGACTTAATGTTTATTTTCATGGTTTTTGGAGAAGTAAACAGAATAAACCACCAATAACCACTTTGTGTAAGTTACACAGATTGAACAAATTTGCACCTGGCACATTACCATCACATAACATCTGGCGTTCAAAAGTTCACCAGTTCCAATATGGTGGTCAACACCTTCATTATCTAGTGTTCCGCCAGTCGATTCATTCCCTATAGTCACACGTACGTTTTGTGGGGAAATACGATAATTACAGACATTCATGTCGCATTTTCGTCCAGAAAATCGGACGGAGTGTTCCTTTCCTTTCATTTTTTCGTGGTCTTGTTGCTGACATGGTTGGCGGAATCCCAACAATATTTTTTCCTTCGGTCGGGAGCAGAAAACATGGTCGGTCGGAAATGAAAACCACACATTTAAAGAGGGACACCCCTGAGAAGAAAGTCACGCTACTTTTCTCCTTGTAAACTGTACATTTCTTATTTCATCGAAACTCACGTTTGAAAGAATTCTCATACCTCACTGGCGAAACCAGTGTTATTTCTATTCTCGCTGATGCTACCTCTATTGTTGCTTTTTATATCAGTATAAGTTGGTTGCATTTCGAAGTGTCGTCCATTGGTAGATGTGTTACGCTCAAGAGAATGTGGAGGACTGGAATATGAAAGCACTTGTGCATGGGCCTACGTTACTTTGACAAACTGTCTTCCAAAACCCAAAGTAGGCCTGCTGTTAAAGGGAACGCATCAAAACCGTTCTTTGATTCATCATTTGAAGGGCAATGCTTTGGACCTCTCTGTACATTGCGTTTGTTTGTGATGGTTTCTCACAAAGGAAACACTGCTCGCCCTTCGTCTGATTTGTTTCGGTTTGCGCGCGATTGTTGCTGGTTGTCCACACAGGTGCAGCAACTCGACTTCTGGTATCTTGCGGCTGCACCAGGATGGTTTATGTCAAATAGCACCACTCCATAATCTCCATGACATTCTCTTTGGACATCGGCGTCAGACGCATACTGCATCAAGTTGACACTTTTTGTCTGCTCATGCCTCAAGCTCATATACTCGACACTTGACACTAGATAAACATCACGATAACGTCAGTGTCACAAGCGCTAGGAGGAGAGGACGAAAGATGCACCGGACACAGAAAGGAGACGAGATATTGCAAAAAGAGAGCCTGCTTAAACTTATCCGCTTGGGTTTAATCCTCTGTTTTGCCATTTCATTTTCTCCGTTTTATTTGAATTGAGTTGTTAGGCATAAGCTCTGTTAGAATCCAAATGTTGCATGCATGAGGTTTGCGCCTTTTTATTCCTCGTGTTTGGTTTCACTTTCCATTTTATACTACAGAAGTGCTGGTAACTTCCTCTTTACACAAAAAGAGCGTTTTCTTATGCATTTTATTCGCAGGAAACGCTATTTTGTGCTTGTTTATGCGTTTTTATGATGTGGACAAATTGAACAAAATCTTGTTGTCATAACCGACAACATTTTTTCGAAGTATTAAGTTAGATTGCAAACAATGCAGCTCTGGATACAGCATGCGGTTTGTTATTATCTGTGTGAAACTTTTTTGCAAAAGACTTAAGCCCATATTCACCTACCTTATAAACGTGATACATGTATTTTTTGGGGGGGGGGTTCTTTACTTATTTCAAGTTTAGGTTAGAATACTCACTTGTATGCCTCTTTGTTGGTGAACAACGCCAAACTTCCAACACTACTATTATATAACGAACGAAATCTGAAAGGGGGATAGATGACAAAGAAGCACTTCTCTTCCCCGACAAAATGGGGGTTGATAAAAACCGAAAAAAGAACGAAAAGAAAAGAATAAATTGGTGGAAATCGCTGGTTGCCTTGGAAAGGACCCCCTCCACTGCTAATGGTTTGTCAGTCTGCAGCTGCTGTGTGCTCCCCCCTTCCCAAGAGTTACGCCCCTTCCTGGTGACACCATCGGTGGGGAAGATTAAATCTCTTCTCACTTGGGTCACAGAAATAAGATTTTTGTTTTGTCAGCTGAAAACGTTACACAGCGTAAAAATTCTTAGTAATGAATAGAAATTTACTCTTAATGTTATGTTTCACAGTAATTGGACGAGTCGCTGTCAGTCAAACGAGTCGATTTGTGTTTGATTGTTATTTTTGTTAAAACACAATTGCTTCATTAACGTATTAATGTTTTACTCTGTTGTGTGATTAAAAAAGTCACTTTTCCCGTGGTCCGGGGGTAAAGAAGCCATTTCCATTTATACTAAGCTGATATTAAGTTCCATATGTATATTGTTGTGGAAATATTTACTAAAAACTATTTTACTTTACATACAGGCAAGTTTTGTGTTTCTGTTTTGTTCTTGATATGATTTGTTTGTTTGTTCGTTCGTTCGTTCGTTCGTTCGTTCGTTCGTTCGTTCGTTCGTTCGTTCGTTTGTTCGTTTGTTTGTTTGTTGGGTTGTTTGTTTGTTTGTTTGTTTGTTTGTTTTAACAATATAGCTTGTATTGAAACGTTGTTCGTCGAGTCAAAATTGAAAATTGTGAGTCAAATCACAATAAGTAACAAAGTGTGGCAGGTTGTCACTTGTAGTGAATGGTATGAATTGGGACAGGATGATTAGTGATAGACTCATTTTGACGACCTGCCTGCAACTCTGAAAGCAATGGTAATTCCAGCCTAAAATATTCTTGCCTATAATTTCAATCATACTTGATGAGGAGGAAAGTCATATCCAGCAGTGCTTGAACTCAGAAAAGAAACAAGAAGTTTGGGCTGAATACGCTTTGTCATTCATCCCAATTTTTTTCAGTCGATGTGGTCCCCCCTTTCAAAATTCAAATGTATACGTCATCGACCCTCCACGCTATGTAATGAAATTTAGTAAAACGTATTATCCGGTAACTTCGTCATTTCATGTATTGTATATATTTCCATGTATATATTACAGATACACTATCATGCGAGCACATCTGTATTTTTGAAAAAATACACTTCCCGGACATTTGGTGTTAAACTTACACCAAACAGTCGTCAGCAATGATTGACAAGGGTGTAATTTTAACACTACCGATCTCATGGTGTATCAAAATCAAGATATTCGTATTACAAAATGTATTGCGCTTCACCTTGTTCTGTAACTAATTAACAGCGGTAAGATGTTTTGTAAACTAATATTTGTAAGTGTCACTAAGAGAGTATCAAACAAAAATGATGAAAACACGTTATATTTTCGTAATTTACTAACAAGGAGTTTTCAACTGGTATGCAGGGAGGAAGATGGATGGTAATACATGAGCATACATTGGATGAGGTTGTGACTGTTTATCGGGGCGGTATTGATGTCCGGAAAAAATGGGGTATCAAATGCCGAGCCAATAATAGGCTTGAACGCAGAACCAATAATGTAAGACCTTTGGATGTAGACCCTAGACTGTGATCTTGTGTGTGGAACCCACGGAATTATCAGCCTCGAGGGTTTTTCTGTACAATCACTGCCAATAATCATAATCACTGTTAGATCTGTAGATTTGGAGAACCACTCGAGATATACTACAAACGATACAAACCATTAGTGAAAGGTGATTCAAAACTAGAAATTTACTGTAAACGTCATTAATGGACTTAACGGTGATTTACGAGAAACGGACAGCCGTCGTGTACGTGTGTGTGTCATAATTATAAATAAAATATGTATGCACTTAAATACAGTCGTTGGCTTGACGTCTTGTTTCATGTTTTTGAGTATCTCAGTTGCGTCTCCAAAGGTTGTAGGTTTACATGAAAGCGTTACAAATGTAATAAACCTTTCTGACTTTAGCAATGCATTTTGGATGACAAACAAGCGATGTATTTGGTGCACAAACCTGTAAGGGGAAAATGAAACAGTCCGAAATATATTTATAATTTTCTTCAGAATATTCTTACGTCACTTTACGTCAGGGCTGAAAAAAATCACTATGACTTGTCGGTGCAGGATGATTCACCTTTAAATCCTGATTCTGATTGACAAATGCTAGGTTATCTATATTCATGATCTAAGCCCAAGATAAAAACTAGTGTTCTTTGAAAGAATTTCCCGCTTTTTCTTTTTCTGGTGAGCATAACATTTTTGGATTTGTGACTGTTTCTTATCCCAAATCTACAATACAACGCTGTGTGAAAAAAGCATGGCTTGAATTGGAGTACGTAATAAAATGGAAACAGATGAATGTTTTGCAGGTACAGTAGTATACTTCCTCCATAGGATTGTACGAAGGCCCTGTAGTGCCATTTAGCGTATATCTTCAAAAAAGTGAAGTATACTTTTTCAAAGTTCGTTTTTATGAAGTATATTTTTCAACCTCCTTTTCAGGAGATTGGTCTTTCCAAAGTTCGTTTGTTCGATCATATACTCTCCAGTTCCTTCTTATGAGATCTGTATGTAGAAACATTGTTTCTAGTTTTGGAAACAAACTTTTACGGCATATTTTTTACCAAGTTTGCTTTAATGCAATTTTTTTCCTTGTTCGTTTTTGTGAGATATTTTTTCTAACTTTGTATTTACGAGAGATAAATTTTCGAGTTTGTTCATGGAGATATTTTTCAAGTTCGTTTTAAAGTATGCATCCCACGTGCGTACGACCGATCAGTTTGGGAAATACTTGAGCCATAGGTCCCTGGGGAAGTTAAGGGCGTTGGCTTTGACTATGGTGAGTGTCAGGCTGATTTGACAACAAGGAATCTATGACTTCATCGTGAGTTAGACCTAAATAAAAGAACAAAAGGGTTCTTAGACATTAATGTAATAAACCACTATGGCCAAACTATTATCTAATAATAGTGGAAAGCGAAGGAAAAAATGACCACAAAATTTGAAAATTTGAAAAAACGACCTTTGGACACAAATATATCTCATAAAAACTAACAATTGGAAAAAGTATCTAACATGGAATAAATCTCATAATAACTAACTTGGAAAAAAATCTCCTAAAAACGATTTGTTTCTAAAAGTAAAAGCAATGTTTCTTAATATAGATTTCATGAGAACGAATTAGACAACATGTATCTCTCAGAAACGAACTTTGGAAAAATATACTTCACAAACACGAAAATGTGCACTTGATGGCACTACAAGGTTTTCGTAGGGTTGAGCATAAAATGCCTTTTCCGGTGGTCATTGAAACCAACAATAATGTATGGCAAACGTCGAAAAGGTTCATTGGGTCCAAGTCTGCTGTATGCTATCACCCTGCTTCCCCTCTCGTTTCAAATGAACCGTCACCACATTCTGTTTATATTCACCACTGTTTCAAATAATTACACCCCTACCCTCCTATCTTAGCCACACGTTGATGCTGTAGTGAAACGGAGTTCACAGCAGAAACCTCAGCGCGGTCAACGAAGCTGAATCCTGTCTACGAAGCCTCCCCGGCGTCACAGACTGGAGTGACGTGATTAAACGTCGTCGACATGGTTTAGCTGAAGCACTTTTTTCTGTCTACTCTGTCCCACTTCAGTGTTAATTACTTTCTGTCAGTTTGTCGTTTAACCGTTTATTTTCTAAAGAAGAGAGACATTTTGATGAGGCGGGCTTTGGAAATCTGTACATTAAAAACGTGCACTGAAACCACAGGTGAGAGACCACAATGACCTTAGACCCTGTCAGCAGTGGCGTATCCAGCTGGGAGGGGAGGTCTCCCCTGAGGGATTTTTAAAAAAAATTCCAAAAAATACTTCACATTTGAGTAGGAAAGAAAGTAATCGGTATATTTATTTATCAAACATTAGCACCAAACCCTAAGAAATCAACACCAGCAAATAAAAGCAAGGGTTTCGGGACCACGAGTAAAGCTTTTGATGTTTGTTTCTCTTCCGCCACATGTTGAATGAGCCCGAAGCTGCTTTTTGCTTTTGAATTCCCCCCCCCCCACACCGAACGCTGGATACGCCGCTGCTTGTCAGAGCTGTATGCATAATAACAAACAATGACTGTTCATTCTGTGCGCAGTACAGCATGCGGCTGACGACAAGTCCCTAGGCCGTAAGTAAAATCATATTGAAATCGGAAGATTTTGGACTGTTTGGGCTATTGTTACGTCTTTCATCTCGGTTTTGTTTCTTTTACTCCCCCTTTCCTTTCTCATTTTCAAATCTTCGTCCGGGGGCAAGCATCCTCTTGACACTCTTGCAACGACGATGGAGAGAGAATGTGTGTAGCCTATGGAACTGAAGAGACTTAATATGATTAATATAAACAGTTCCAATTTTCGACACAGTGTCCACAGCATACCCAGTGTGGACACTCCTTTGTTCTCGTGCGACAGGACTGCTTCGGAGAATACAGTGGGGAAAATTATGTGAAACTCCTCAATCGTGTGAAAAATGAATTCGTGTTAGCACCACTCACTCACACCACTCCACAAAACACGGCAATTTGACCAAGTTGATCTTGTGGGCAACCGATTATGCGATTTAGTAAGTCACTCCACTTGAGGCGTGCTTGGAACTTAATGTCACCGCTTCCCTCAAGCAGATTGACATTTTGACGGCTCAAAAACACCTGGCAGTACAAGGAATGGATTTATAGGTATCTCGCGTAGGTATCTCGAGCAGTTGCGTCAAGATAAAGGCTGTAGCTGGCTTATTGTGGGAATTGCAGAATTTTGACACAAAAGTTAGCAAGGGCGATTCGAGAACCAAATTTTCAAGGGGAGGCATAAATTGAAAGAGAGAGGGGGGCATTTTTACACGTGTTTACGCGCGTTGTGTACTCACACGATTTGAGAACAAAGTCCCCCCCTAATAATAAGCCTTTTGCAAGTTAAATGTGAGTAAAATCTGGTACACAGAGTTATCTAAATTCCTGTGAACATATCAAATTGAATTAGCCATAGGCCTACCATAATTTTATAAAGACACTGCTGCTATACCTCGCCCGTGATTCGGGGCAAGCTTTTGCTTAGTTAAATTCATAAGACACGTCTTGCACCAATACACTGTTTTCAATTGATAAGAAGGGCACAAAGGAACCAGTCACCAATGTGAAAGCTCACGAGGTAAAGCAACAGTGTCTTCGGTTTGGGAAAGTCAAATTGTTATGCTTATGTGCAATCAGATTACTCGATGACCAGATTTTATTCAAATTTAACTCGCAAAAGGCTTATTATCTTTTAACATATTTGAAAAACAGACAGGAATAAATATCTTTTGGGGTGAGGCACGGCCCCGATGCTGCACTGAAGGGTGGTCACCTAAAACGCTCGTAACGCAATACGAATCTTCACCTTTTTTTACACAGAAATACCTTGTTTTCGATCTCAAACGATTGAGTAGTCATTCAACCCTTCCCCTCAAATGGCTAGATTAAAAATCTTTTCCCTTGTCAGAATTGCCAGTGCATTCAGTTTGCTACAAGGCCATTCTTGTCAGAAATCGTTTTTCATATGGTCGGTTGGGTTGTGTACAGTTGCAGGGTCGGGTGGGGTGATAGAGGTGGTTGGTAGGGTTAGGGATGAGGATTCTCAGACCAGTGGCGTCGCTAAGGAAGAGGTGGTTTTTGAAAATCGTCACTGTATATGTCAGACCAGACGTTAACTTCGCATTGCTAAAATTCCAGATGAAAGGACAGTGTGTGTCAATTCTCTTGTGTGTAACATTCATGAATGTTTCTATTAATGGTGTATGGGGGAGGTTTGCCAAGTATGGGGAAAAGCGCATCACTTACAATGTTTAACAAAACACCATAGATGCTAGCCTCGTCCAAGGCGATCTCTGCAGCTTTTTGGCTAGAAGAGAGAATCGGGTCCACGCACGCAAACCACTGCAAACGAACCTGCGTGTAATGTCGCGTCATACTGAATTCCCGAACGGAACTACGGCGAACCACACAGAGCCAACGTACATGTACGTACTGCTTTGCACACACCTTCATGTACGTATGGGTGTACGTCACGCATGGCCTGGCGGGTTACGTACCGGTCTTGTACATATAAATACAGACAAGTGGGTGTATATGCGTATGCTACCCTCCAGTTCTTTCAAGAACCACACATTCTCACGGGAGAGATAGTTTTGCATGGGTGCTATCGCAAACCATGCGTAAACCCACGGCATGCACACAGCACTGATCCAATTAACTAGGCTACAAAAAGCATCAGGCACTTTCAGGGATTTTTTTTTATCAAGGGCAGATCGACTGTAGGCCAACACTACAGTAAGATAAGCCCAACGCTTTGATAGAGGCTCATCAATGTGTACACCATTGGTGATACCCATCAAGTTCTCTTTCAGTACATGGAACTATTTCTCAGGATCATTATAGACTTTAAATCCTATCATTGTTATTGAAGAACATTGCCTGCCAACCCTCTGGAGAGAGCACGCCGCGAGGCCTCAAGGTGACCTCTTCACCAGCCGCGCACAATACTCACGTACACGCACCGGAATTCTCCGAAAACGGAAAAAAATTCAAGACTCAATAACACCCCGGCTATTTAATTAGCAGGCGAGCAACGGAAAATATGATAACGACGGGGATGATTTCGCCTTTGTTTTATCTATGATTTTCATTTCTGCTTCATGAAATGGCCTCCGGGGTTCCGGTTAAGGGGATCGTATATTCAACTGATGAAATCCCTCTGCGAGAGGATGGATTTCATTTATTCACAAAGGACACGCTAGGGCGGCCTTGAATTCCATTCTTGTCATGCGTGCTTACACCAGGCCACTAATCAGTTCATTTCCTCTGTCAAGCCAAGATGGAAATGTCATTATGTGGGAGATTCATCGATGACGGAGGACATCAGCACGTGAAGTTTATAACACTGTACTAGTGGGGTTGCCTACGCATTGAAGTCTCAGATCTGACGCTGGGCGTAGTCCTTCGATGGCCCGCTATACTTTAATGCCTGTCATGGGATGGCCACTACGCGTGATTATAGTTTTCAGTTTGATTCCCACCTGCTTCTCCCTTACTTGCTAGGAGCGCCGTGGACGTTAACTTGCGCATGCTAAGTGTTGCTGTAGACAAGATACATGCGTATCTCCGTGAAAAAGAAATTTGCCATAGTGCGCTTAATAATTCTTACACCCGGTGAGGGGAGATATGGACACACCCCGGCCTCACGTACTGTGCCACTATACATCATGTCCCCCCCCCACTGGTTAGTTTTGTCGGCAAAAATCATGGTCTCTCAACAAAAGTAAAAAACTTCAAGTAGGTGTCGGACTAGGGAATCAAACTACAGTACACTCGTTTTGCGTGACGGTTCGTTGGCAAATTTCATAATACATCTCCCCCTTCAAAATGGTCTGGCGACGCCCATGCATGTCCCCCTCTAGTGGCGTGTCCAGCTATTGGGAGACAAGACTTTCCACCCCCCCCCCGGGACAGATTGTCTTTTTCTTAAAAAATAGGAAATGAAAACGCCATCATTTTAGAAACGGTATGGGAAGGTTTTTAAGGGTGAGAAAATGGACAATCGTTAAAAGCAATCACAGTTTACCTCCAATCGACTCAACACCGGGATACGGTGCACACCCCCTCCTCCGCTAAAACTTTAAAGAAACCCTGCCTCGCCCAGCGAAACTTCCCCCATCCAGGAGGGACCTTAGCTCATCTACAAACTGCATCCTGGTTTACATTGCTAGCGCAGACAATGTTACTTAAAATAAACGGGTAACCAGCTGGTGGAGTAGTGTCCAGGGGTGTGATTGGCCACTTAAAATTAAAACTGAAACAGGTAGCAAAAAGCTGAAATGTAAGACGTCCCCATACGTTTGTACACAGCAGGAACACAAAAAAACTGAAATCCATGGTCAACATCTAAACCAAAATATAAAAGAAATCGGCTAAAAAGCTGAATTTTCACACCTCTGAGTGTGACTTCGCGGGTTCTCTCAACTTGTAACAACAATCAAAGCATTAGAGAAGGCGCACACTATCTCACTGTACATGTAATGCAAAGGCGGCCGGCAATACATTGTCATTACTGGGCTGGCTCACAACAGTACCGTAGTTATTTCCAAACTGAAATCATACACACAACTGAAATTGTCCTTTCAATAAGAGACAACCCTGTTCTTAAAATCACGTCTAAATATGTGGAAAATATTTAGTAATTTATTGCCATTAACTCCTTTAAAATAGAATGATTACAACAAAAAGAAAACATTTGAAAAAACAGCTTTCCAATTCATAGTGACACACTGAATATGCTTGCTAGAATGTCTTTCGCTGTACATAAAATCCGATAATCACGTTTTAAACACCTTGTGATAATGCCATCAACTTTACAGACCAAGCAGTGATTCGATTTCTTTTTACAATTAACCCGTTTCGAAAAACTAAACCTTCCAAATAAAAACAACAGTTTTTCTTATTTCAACTATTTTTACATAAACTTACCATTGGAATTCATGTCCCACTATTTAAAATGGAACCGGAAGCCAGCCGTGTTAAATATAAAATGGAACCGGAAGCCAGCCGTGTTAAAAATCTTCTTTAATTTTCTTTTTATTTAACACCTCTTGAACATCCAGTCTCACTCTTCGAAGTTATCATTTTGTCGGGAGTGTGAATTTTCTATACTGGTTTGTGTTCTCTTAGATTTGCAAGTTTGAAACTTTATGTCAACTCAAATTTGTATGTATGGATATTTAAAATAAATCCGATCTAGCTACTTTTATTAAATAAATCGCATATTTTTCATTTCATAGTTGACTATTTGAAAAGCACAAGAAACTCACGCCGAATCTAATCTGAATCAACCAACTAACATCGACCAATTTGATTTCTTGATGATACTCTGTACAGCTGACGACAATGGCAGCCACGTAAGACTTCTGTCATTACAACACTTCTTTGCTTGACCTCAAAAAACAAAGATGTACTGGTATATTGGCTGGTTACGTGTCTACAATATGATATTTACACTTTTTCCCCTACCGTACTGATTTCAGATGAAAAACTGCAATACTTGCGTAAGTTAAAACTAATTACCCTGGTCTGCGGTATTTTAAGAGTGAATCTATCATATAAACATTGCTCGATAGGCCTAATACTTGGACGGTGTTCCTTTGCCAATACAAAAGTTGCCAGTGAGAGAACTTTTCAGAACTTTTTTAATGGAATGTTTAGTGATCGAAGGGCACTTATTGATATTTCAAGACTTTAGACATAGAAGGAAAACTGTAACGACTGAGGCCAATTTTATGCAGCTGTTTTTATACTTGCTAAGAGTAGATCGGTTGGGCTGAAAAAAAGGTTACCAGGGGAAAATGTTGCGTAGTATAAACGTTGTTTGTGACTGGTTACCAGCTTATTCTTGCTTAGCATGTTAAATTTGCTGGGCGACAGCTTTCCGCGCGCACAACCATTAATCAAATTTCTGATTAAAAAACACACACAAGTCCAACACAAGATTTCAAGAGATCTCTTTTCAAATGTTCTCAAACATTCCCAACATTTTGCAAACTCGGTCCCAATATCTAGCATGCTTATCCCGATCAAGTCATTTAGGAGAACGGATGCCCCGATTTCCTGATTGTCAATTGGCAGAGGATTTTTCCTTTCCAGATACCGTCCCAGATCCGCCCTGGGTTTCCGTTGTAATCTGATTTGAGAGCGAGCTGGGCCGGAGACGAGCGAAGATCTTCCCCCTCTCTCTCTGATTATCGCGTGTCACGCGTCGTTAGCGTTAGGGTCGCGCTTTCTTATCTGTAATTTCCTGTCTTTGTCTGGACGCTCCAAGGCAAGTTGACATCAAGAATCAAAGATTCCACGAATTCCATGGAAAAGAATTAGGAGAAAAAGCTTTCAAGATCAAAATCTACCTTTACCTACAAATGGGAAGTTCGATTTGCTTTTTTGGTGGGGGGGTCTAAGCGTTTTTGTCAAGGACGCAGATCACACAGAGGGGAAAGAAATGAATTTCTCTTACCCCTTGAAACTGAAATTTGGCTGATTCTCAATCTGAACTGAGCGGTAAAACACCACATTGACCAACTGACAAAGCACAGCCTTCTTTCACTGAACTCTTTTCAGTACTAAAATTTCTCTAGCGAAATCATTTACCAGTCAGAGAACATCGTGATGGTTATTATCGATGACTGGACCTCAGCTTACTTTTGCACGACAGGCAATACCGTCTGCTTGAACTCCACACGGTAGTAACCGACAAATTAAGATATCGTGATCCTGTTACATTGAGCTTTCCTAGGCTACAAAATTTAACACTGGCTGCTCTCAACTTCATTAGGGATGTATCCAGGGGTTTTTTAACACCTGTTTGTATTCTCATCAGTCACCTCCCCAACAAACATACACATACCCATCCTTCCTTCGATTAAAAATCTTTCTGACTCAGTCTTGCAGTTGAGTCCATCATCAGCAAGTCATCGAGTGTCATAATTACAGCCTTAGGCCAGGACACTAGATTTGTGACGGGACTTTTGATGGACTGACAATAGTACTGCTAACTTGTCTCAAATCTGGCGCTGTGTATATTCTTCGGCTTGTAACAAACAGCGAACAGCGAGTAACGACGACCTTGGAGAATTAAAGCTCTTATTTCTTGCCATATCCAGGGCCAAATTTTGTGGCCCTGCAGCATTCACAGTGTTATATCTTGCAAACTGTGGCAGAAAACTGTTGGCTAACAGTTTGGCACATCTCTCAGAAGCTCTGTTTTGAGTGAGTACATCTCGTAACCATGGAGTGGAGTCTGAGCTCACATGTTTAGCACAGGATGCCTACGTTGCCACGACAACCACCTAATGGTGACCTTTAGGAAAGAACCCTGTGGTTTAGAGTGTGTCCTGGCAACAGAAGCTCCTCTGGTGGGAACTGCACTTTGCTGGTTCACAAACGACTACGAAATTCATGTTATACGGCCACATTGCTACCAACAAAATGAAAACTCCCCTCAAACATGGCTCTTTTCAACTAATGAGTGGGTGCTTCTACTCGAGGCAGATAAATGGATAACTAAATGTTCATTCCTAAAATCTCACAACCTTTCTTGTAATACTGTTCTCTGTATGCAATTGCACATTACTGTCTGTACTTCATTACGCATATGGACTGCATTTATGCAGACAAAAGCTACCATGATATAGCTACCCCACCAAAATCCAGCCAGCTTTAACTTACGGTACCAAGTTACAGGAGTGGATTGGGTGTTACAGAAACTAAATGGTAAGAATTCTGAGTAGCTACCATGCAAATGCACATCAAAGCTATAGTGTAATTCGACCACCAGAATTAGAAGCGATAACTGCCGTGGTACAAGGCTCGTGGACAGGTGGTACGCGCACGTTACATGCCTCTTCGACCAATAGGGTGTCGTGATTTGTCAAATGCACAAGCGCGTCAAGCTGAAGATTGTGCGTGTGATTGCGGTGCCACCGCAGTCATGGCGTCTAATCGGATTAGTCTATACTTCACAATGTTGCTTAACAATTAGCAGATGTTTACGGTGGTAAAGACACCTGGAAACACAGCACAAGTTTTGACCATGCCTGATGACAATGACATACCAACACCTGTATGTGCACAGTTGTGTGTCACTGTACCAATGACAAGGACAGGAAATGTTTATCATTGCTCCGTCAATACTTTCTCATAGACTGCAAATGTACACTTGCCACCGCCGACAGGACTGAACAAAGGATTGACCTCCGAGAACAGGACAAATCTTTTGTACTCTGTGTGTCTGTCCTCTATGGTAAATTCATAAATACCTCAGACAGTCTCCCTGTTCAACAACGAGCAACTCGACTGTGAATTAACATTTGATAATGCCTGCTGAGAAGTGATGATGCCCGCTGCGTGAATCACGCAATGGCACCTGGATACAAGACAATTTAATTGATTCTGATTGGTCGAGAGTCTGTGTGCATGCAGCTCGCCACATGGGCCCCAAGTCCATATAAGGAGATTCTGTTGGACAACTTGCACAAAGAATATGCCATAAAGTGGATCGGGGTGTTCAGGAAAATGAAAGTAAAATTCTAGAACAAAATCACTGGAAATCCATCAAATATTGACTTCTTTTGACTCTCTGACTTAAAAAGGTATTTATGAATGGGAATAAACATGCTTGGCTCAGGAGACAGAACGCTGATAATGCCCTCGCCTGCCGCTTGGGCAGTAGTCGCGTCCATTCTCCTGAGCTGGTCTTAAACGCAGGCCAAGCACATATTTATTCCCTTAGTAAACGCACACACTTAAATTTCCACAGGGTGACTATTTTCAGCAAACGCTGCTTCTAAAGTCCCCATATTCTTTGGTGTACTTATTGCTTGGATTTGTTTCTGTGCGAAACAGACATACGCCCAAACAGGTGTAACTAGACCCTGAGACTACCCAATCAATTGAAAAACCTTGAAAATGAACCTTTTTGTTTCAGTAAACTTTACTTTCAATTTTTGTTCTGGTATTTCAAATAGTATTTTTGGTGCTGTTTTGGTTAATATGCTAATGCCAATTTACATAGTCATGACAGTGATGTCATTCAGGGAGAAAACTTCAATGTTGCATTGATTTGTGCACACACACTCAAAAACTGCTGGGACTTTTGGTATTCTGCTGTCCTCGGTATTCCTGTTCTTTGGTAAAGTCATTGTTGTGTAAATGCAATGAGCCAATGAGCAACCCTTTCTCAGAAATGTTTTACTGAGCAAATTTGGGTTTAAAATCGAACAGAAACCTATACAAACTGACCAGTGTCTTCCCTGGATGACACCTCACTAACAGTTGTCCAGGAATGCATGGGCAACATGAAATGTTACCAAAGGTACTATATTTTGATGCACTTAACTCCGAAATCATGTCAAATAGTTTTGATAGGAGAATTTAGAGTAGCACAAACAGTGCATTCAAAGACAATTCATCAAATTCCATTCAAGTTTAAGAAATGACTTGTTTCCACTAATCTATCCCGGCAGTTTCTGGTGACATGTCTTCAGCCTCATCGTCACTGTTCTTTCCAAACACCCCGCTTTCGCTTTCCTCCGAGCCGTCCTCTCCCTCTTCCTCCTCCTCGGCCGAGTCCATATCATTGCTTCGGCGTTTCCGCCTGGGGCGCTGATGGTCGGTGGACAGGCCTTGGACAGAGGCCTGTATCAAAGCATCAACATCCTCTCCGGGACTTCAAAAAGCAAACAGTTGCAGGAATGAGAAATTTACCACGGATTGAAAATGGACAGCATTGGACAGGATATCAAATGGTGTATGTTCTAGAATCTCTGTGTGCACACTGGCAAGTGACAGTGCTAATCCTACATGACTCCTTCTCCGGTCGCAATCATTTACTCCCAGGTGTAGAAGGCAATTGCAGTAAAGTCCGTTGCTTGTGGACATATCGGGTCACAAACCTTTGACTGGGTTTTAACCTTACAGTACCTTTTCCCATGAACACTGTAGCTTACACCTAAAGGTTGGTGCCTGTTAAACACGATTTGGCAAAATAAGGAACTTTACCTTCCATAATCATCTTGGTCCTTGGCAATCACTGAATTCAGTGACCCCGGGTAGATCTTGGCTGAAGACAGGGACGTTTGAGATGGTGTCCTGTCAGACATGGACTTGTCGGCAGACCGCCGCGTTATGAGACGCAGGAGCCCGTCACAGAATTTCCTGCCCATCTCCTCCAGCATAGCTGTGGTGATTTGAAATCCCTGGTAGGAGAGAGATGTAAGCGGTTACAGGAAAAAAATAAACTCTGTGATGTAGCAGGAGAGTGGGCAGGAATTATGTCTTGCAAAGGGGGAGGAAATGACCTCGCTACAGAACACTTTCCACGGTGTTCCAGTAGTAGGGGACCTTCAATGCTGACATCATGTACCAGTGATGTCTATACAAAGACTGGTTAGCTCACACGCCCATCCCTGTTCATGAACAAATGACACACACATCAGTGTAGCAATTTTGTTGGATCTCCACAGATGGCAACCACCTGTTTGGTGCAGCCTTGGTCGCCTACACTTTTGTAATTTTCAAGATTTTTGAGAAGTATCGAGTGAAAGCTAAGTAAATTATGGGTTAAAGATATAGGATATTTTACGTAGACACTCTACGTGTAAAAATACAAATAATGGTCTACATGAGTTAGCCTGTGAAAATGATTAAAAAGCTCAATTGTGACTAAGATTTGAAGTCTCGCAGCCTGCCTCCAATACATAATTTAGGCCTTTGAAGATGGTGCCTAGAAGCATCCAGCCCTTGATGTGCTACCCAGTCAGTATATAGAGATCAGTGCCCTGTACACTCTCTGGTCACACCCACACTGAACTGCCCTGGTCATGTTAGCAGTGCTACACTCCATGGTATACTGGGGACAGAGCATAGTCCTGGGGTCACATCTGCAGTACAAACTCTCTATGCAGTATAACGATAGGGGGTCGGGCATAATCCACACACCCACACACCCACCTTGTATTGTCCCTGATCACATCCGCAATACGTGCTCTCCATGGTGTAGCTGCGAGGGACTTTCAGTTCTTTCCACACTACCACCCTCGCAGTAGCCTCCTTGGCCTTCTCCACCACAAAGCTGCAGGAGTTCAGAGAGAAAGCTGGGGCCGACTGGTTCAAGATTCGAGGGAGGGTCTGCAACAAAGAACAGGCTGGTGTAAGAATTGGCAAGAAGACGGCCGGGGTCTGCTCACAAAAACCACAACATTCCTGAAAAAGACGGCATGTTACAGAGCACAGATCGGGATTGTAGCAAAGTCCCTCGCAATTTCAGTCACAAATCTTTTCTCAGGCCAAGTCACAAGTCCAGTAAAGAACGACAATGGAATGCTTAGGTCACAGTTTATTAAATTCATTTCAAGCTTCACTTAGCCCTAAACTGGATGGCTCATGATGGACCTTGCAGGGCCCTTGAAGGGACTTGTGTTGGACTGGACCACAGCCCTGAAACTTTACAACAATCAGTCTTCATTCCTGAGTTATTTCATCAACCACCAAGCACAGACTTTATAGATGAATCCAAGAAAGTGATGACCGTTAACTAAGGAAGCTCCTGCGAGACCAATGGGAGAATATTGCAAACTGATGATCAGAAGAACAGTTCGTTTGACTTCAGCAAAATAAACATGGAAAACAATGTGTTCCGTCGTGTACCTTGTAGCTGGTATCCTCCTGTTTATTGCCGTTAGTGATGTCATCAGTCAGTTGTGACTGGGCCTCGCTACAGCCGTACATGAAGACGTTTTTCCGTCGGGAGTGCCCATGGAAGTCACAATACACCTGTCAGCAGTAGTAAGTCAAAAATTTTGACATTTCAGCTGATTTCAAACACATGCCAAAGTTTCACCAATGGGGAACTCTAATTGACACAAATTAGCATGATCCTACAAAACCTCTTTCAATACAATTTAGAATAAAATTTCTGTTGATACAAAAATACTTTTAATACACTGAGCTTTTCGTCTAGTCATATCAAAGCATGGGTGTTAGAAAACTGAAAATGCACCTTCATCAGTGATTATGTCTCTCTATCAATGAAAAAACCAACTCCACACCAAGTTCAAATTACGGCATCCAACAACGTATCTTTGCAGAGTCATCAAAACTCCCAAGTCACACACTAATTATTTCAATGCCGTTCGGGCTCAAAATCAAATATGATTTAAATGTTCTCTGACAGAGATTATCACGTAATTCATTTGTCCAAATTGTTCATGCAGGTTTCAAGTGAACTGGTTTGTGGTTTGATTTTAAAAGCTGAACTTCAGAGGGGACAGTGTTTTTAAGAATGGTCACGACTAACCAGAGGGTTTCTACTGCACATGGCCAGGTATTGTAGGAGACCTTTGGCATGGTATATGGTGGGATGGAGGTCAGGATTAGGGTTATCCCAACGACGGTTCAGGTCTTCTCCAGTCAGTGAACATCGATGGCTGAAACACCAAAGAAAGAATCTAGCAAGACAGTGTTACTGTGCTAAGACCACACTCACATGAGGTTAAAGAACGGCAAGTCATAACGCCAAGGCTATCACCTCCAAGGACGCATGGTGCGACCACAGTAATGGTATCTTATTAAGATGACTAGATTCTGTATGACCCACCATTCAAAAACCAAGCTGGAATTTGGATATTTGACAATTTCTCTCCCCATTGTTAATTTTCATCCCAAAGTGATCCACAGTGCAAATGTTGTCTCTAGAAGGCTTTGGTAGTTACAAGCGGCGGATGTTGTGGAATTGTGTTTTCTATGTGCATGCTGATTTCACTTCCCCAGTAACAGCCAAGATGCCTTCACCCTGGTTTTGCAATGGTGAGTCACATTTGCGTGTTACCTATGAGTCAGTTGGAAACCATTCTCAAACACTAAATGGCCTTCTTGCCACGTATATCTTCTATTCTAAGTAATCAACTATACCTACCAGCTCCACAAAAAAGGCCTATTCTGTTTCGGTTTTATTAATGAATCTTTTAAACCCAACACCTATAATGCATCAACCAGTCACAGCCATGTTTGTGTGACCAAATGTCTCATTAAAGTCCAATACCTGTGTACTCATGTAAGACAGACCTTACAGGTGCATGAACTGAGGAATGGCTGAAATACGCGCAAACGGTGTCCACGTTTGGACAGTGGGTGGGACTCAGCATTAACCGTCCTCGATCCTCCAAGTGGTTTATAAAGACTGAGGCTGTGCAGCAAGAATGTGTCTCCCATTTTGAAGAATGCATCGTGTCAAGGTCTTGGACTGGACTTTGTGTAGTCTATGCTAAATCTGGGAGTCAATTACACCGTACTCGAAATCATTTACACTGCACCAGGATATCGACGGGACTAGCCACAGGAGTTTGGAGTATGGAGGCAGGGGTCACCCCACCAAGGTGCACATTACTGGCGGCAGTTGGAGGAAAGGGCCAACAGGGTTAATGGATTGACCTCTCCCTTAGTCTGTGGCTTTCTGCAATGGGCTGTGGTACAGCCTCACCTGCCATTGATGACACCGTCTGGGTTCAGCATGGGGACTATCTTGAAGATGTAGCTGTCTCGGAGTAGCTGGGCAGTAGGGTGACAGCTCAACAGGTACTTCAAGACGCCCTTCATTACCCAGGAGCTGTTACTCTCCCAGGATGGACGCGGGAGGATAACACAATGTAGGGCCGGCATCCTGAGGAAACAATGGAGCCTTGTGAGATGTGTACGTTGGGTGTGATTGGTCGACTAGTACAATCACATGATTGCATTGTGGTATCGGTTAATTCAGTTGGAAATCTGACTTTACTGTCTGTTTTTCGAAACAATCTTCCACAACTGCAAATTACAGAGACAAGGCAATAAATACGATTAACACATCAAACAAAAATCTTGTGATCTCACAGATCAAATGATATAATTTTTTAAGCATATGAGACACAAGTGGGAAATGTTGGTCATGATGTTTTCATATTTCTTTGTTGATGGTAACAGGACTACTCAGTATACAACCGTTTCTGTAAACAACAAAATGTGTACCCACTGTGACATCATGAAAACCGCAGCACCCTCTATTGTCAGGAAACAGCATGAAAATTGCCCAAAGGGTGCAAATTAAAAAAGTTATACATTCAAAATGGGTGGATCATTACATTTATGGGATTTAGATGAATAGATATTTGTTTAAAATAGAATAGAAGTATGTTTCAAGGGAGTAAAATGCATTTCATGAACTCTTTCATGAGGCAGAAAGGGGCAAGTACCATCAGGTAAACTCTAGTACAACTCTTCTGAAAGTGCCAACTTTAAATATGTTTCATTGGTCTCATTACTTACTGAACTGCATCACTCCTTCCCTATCTAGGGCTGAAGGGTTGCTGGTTATTGTCAACAGCGGGCATGCGTTGCCGCCCAGCGTCTCACACAGAGTTTGATTGCGGTAGTAGATACTGCTCCATTCACTCAGGCTGGCTTCAAGCTTCATTAGGTGTACCTAAAACAAATGGAGTACAAGGAGGTACCCTGGGCAATGTAACTCTGACTTGGCCTTCAAAGAAACCCTACCAGCTATGTTTGTTCCTCCAATACTAGATTTGAAAAAAAAATTGGGAGATGAAGTAGACATTTAGACTAGTGTGGCAATTTCAGCTATTAGTCGTTAACTGTACAGCAAGTTGACATTTTATGGAAGTTGAATGCACTGATGTAATGCCTATATAAAAAAAACAAATCCATGTAAGTGCAGGATTATGGGTTACAAACCTATGAACAGTTTCTTCCAGGCTCTTGGAAAGAATTGAGCACATGACTCATGTTCAGGTAAAGTCCTTGCTCAGCAGCCTATGGCCAAGTCCTTTGTTCCATCTATACCACCCGTGTTGGTGATGAATCTTAAAAGAAAGTTTTTTGACCTCTCTGCCCCAAAAGATCTTGGCTGTCCCATGACGGGTTCATTTTTGAAACTTGGCATGCACTTGAAGACATTTCAATGCAATCCAACATGGGACTTCGTACTTGTGGTCATTCATAGTTTATACTATCGTGCATGTCAGCCTGTACATTGAGCAAATGTCAATGGGAAAACGTTAACATGCTTAGTTAACTCATCTTTTAAACAATATGCATTTTGACAGAACAGTATGGCCACTTTTCATAAATACTGGTGACAAAATGATCACAGGACATTGTGGAAAAACTCCAGAAAAGTCAGCACTGTGAACAAATGCACTGCAATGATTTCAGAGGAAATGTATTAGGTAAGCCTGCCCCTAGCTTTTCCAGGATAAAGGCACGGTATCATCACGATGCTCCTGCTCACCGTACTGACCCAGCATCAATGCCAACACTTGACAGGTTTACACCATTCAGATGGTGTGCCTCTTATGCCACACATGGGCAGCCATGTACCCAAACAATTTCAGGTTTTGTTGTTACGTTTCTTTAAACATCCGATTCTTTCGCAATAAATGTCTCGCCATCCCCAATACCTTCATCATGGTGTACGTGAAGGGATAATGGTAGGCCAAGTAGCAGATGTCGTTGGTGTGCTGGAAGGCTAGGGTGAAGGCCAGGGTATAGTAACTCTTCCCCTTCTGTCCCCCCGTCGCCAGGGAACTGCGGGCAAAGTTGTTCTTGTAGTAGCAGATGTCGCTGCCCGTTCTCATCCAGCGAGGGCGCCCTTCCACGGCCTCTCGTACAGAATACAAGACAGGCTGCATCCCTGGAGTTGGGGGGCGGGGGGAAATTCATAAGCACGGAAACCCCGCAACATGTAGCAGAAGTCTCACCCACCAAAATTACTTGCCCAACAAACTTAATTGGCCAAGCACCTGTG
This sequence comes from Acanthaster planci, assembly GCF_001949145.1. Next base: position 1,318,067 of record NW_019091388.1, on the reverse strand, counting down.
TGGGCCAATGCTATATGGCAGTTTCACTGGTAACCTGATTTTGTTTTCATTAAAACTCAGTTTTTCTGACCTTAGCAAATGTGTCACCTTTACTGCTCTAAGCCATCAGTCACAGATCTGATTTCTCATCTTGCCCAAAATGTTACCAAGTTGAGGTCTGAAATGCCCCCAATGACAAAGTTAGACAATTGGCCTTATTCTAGAGTCGGCCATCTTGAATTGAAAGCCCTGTAAAAATTTCTTAAAATTCAATACGTGTGGGAATGAAAATGGCACCACAGGGGCAAACTACAAATGTACATCCTTTTTCTCTGACGGGTAGTCGATAACTATGGATAAAAAGTCAAGTAACCCCTATCGTCCAAGACAAAAATATTTTTCAAAGTGCAGCTATACCTGTAATTTTGGCAAAATTGTCAGACTCCGTCCAATTTCAGCATTTCAACAAATAAAGTGGAGTCGGGGAATACAATCCAAAATGGCCGCCTTGTAAACAAGACCTATTAAAAAAATAACAAGACTGACCATAATTAAACTGGCTGTTAGTCTTCTCGCAGTTGATAATGTTGAACCGGTACTGCACATCAGACCTCATGCTGGACACCTCAAAGTAGAACCACTGGTGGTGGTGGTTGCTGTTGACATCCGAGTTGAGGATCAGGTCGTACTCATACTGTCGGACCTGAATGGCCTTCCTAAGGTTCCCGCATTCAAACTGGGAGTCAAAGGTTAAAGGCAACTCAGCGAGAGCATCTGAGGATCTGTGAAAAGACAAGTGACAGAACAATGAGGGATGACAGCTTGTACTTCTATCGGATAACAGACATTATCTTGTAACAGTTAATACGTGAGCTCCACCTGTGGGCATACCGCCCACACTTTTCAATTCTTTTGATACCTTTTTGGTTGGGTGCACTCTGCAGGTATATAAGACTGCTGCGCGCATTGGGGCGTTGGTCATTCTTTCGGATTCTTTACTTTTGTAGCCACTTTTACATTTGGGTTTCTTCGCCTTAGCCATACTCTCTCCTCCAACCCCTCATCTGCACTGGTCTTATTACTTATAAGTGTTACCCAATATTGTAATTTATCTATATTTGTTAATTTGCCTTTGGATATCTTCATAAATACTCATTTGCTTTGTATGATTTCAATACTAAATTTGGGAAGCACCCCCGAAGTCTGTCTTGTTGCCGTGTGCTTTTTTTAACATAAGTTAGTTTGTATTCATTTTCCCACGCACGTTACAATCTGAAACTTAAAATTTTAAAAGTTGAATAAAGGTTTTGAATGGTTTCAGTGAGACTTTCTGAAAGTTGCTGGCTAACCTCATGTCTAAACAAGTGTCAAAGGGAACTCCCAAGGACATGAGAAGAGCAAGCATCTTGGATGAACAGAAGTGTTTTGAGACTGACAAAATTGACAAAATGATTGACTGACAACTGATAGGATGGTTGACACTCAACATGAAACCTATGCAAATTTGACATCATAATGCTGCCATAAAGAACTGAAAATGTGCTCAACTTAGTGCATTTACTTCCAAGTGCAACTATCAGCAAGGATATATCACTAATTCCTGTTCTCATCTACTCTAGCACCCAGTATGACCTGACCTCAAGGCTGAATAGTGGACATGATGGAGTAGATTCCAGACTCCCTGTTCAGTCACATGCACACCCCAACCACTGGCCATAACCTTCAGACTGTCAACACCAAGTGACACTGACCACACCATGCCCAATTAGTTCCTGAATCTGCATACCTGATGTGCCCTGATGATGTCAACTCCGTGCTACTTGTCGCCCCTGGCCCTGAGACCCTGGTCCTGATCTCAGTGTCCAAGTCAAAGACCACCCTGTCCAGCACTTTAACAGGATTGATAACTCGGTCAATGTCCTCAAATATCATGGCTCTGTGGAACACAACACAGGAATGATGACCTTCGCAAAAGGCAGTTTACAGTGTGTAATTAATCTTCACATGTAAACGTTTTTTAAATGAAAAGAGAGTTTTCTCAATTAATAACGCCCTCTAGTGGTAAATAAGAAAAAAAACTACAGTTAGGGTATTTTTGAAGATCATTTAACCTTCGGAAATCTAAATTAATCTTAACCCCTTAGAATGTGTGAAAAAAATTATTCAATTTGGCGCACTGAAGACTGTTATTCTCAACTATCATCTGGTAATCTGACTTTTGAATCTAAGAAATTTTTTTTGCTTTGAATTTATCAGGCTACAGATATTGTGTGATTGTGGCGCAAAATTTTGATATTGGTACGAGTTACCAAATTCCCATTCAAAGAAGTGCACAAAGACAGAGCACAGGGACTCTGATGTTCAGTGGAATGAAACATGACTCCATTTTAACACAGGACCTCATTCAATCCCAGTGTAAATTCCAAGGTCATTTACAAGGTTCCTGACCAAGCTGTATCACTTGTTTTACGCTTTGCCGACTCACCTCTGTACACTTGGAGATTTCTCATGGAACATTTCTGGAGTGTCTGGGCTTTTATGGCCGCGCAACTCCGGCTGAGCAATTCTCCTGAATGGCAACACCCGCTTTGTTTTGCACATCAGATCCGCATACAGTTCTGAGCTGTAGTCGTCCAGACTGACTGAATCGGATTCCGGCGAGACGCTGTGCTGCAGCTGCGGTTCTGGCGATCGGAGCGTCATGCGAGATATGGTCATAGACGCTCTGAGAGAATCCTGCTGGGTTTCCTCCAGTTCTGGGTCCAACTTCCACTTGCTGCTCTGCTTGGAGCCAGGACGGGAGGCCTGGTCAGAGGTTGAATTCTTCAGGCTTGACAAGGACCTGGAGAGTTTGCGTAGCTTCGGCGGGGAGCGTAGGTTGTGCCTGTTGGAGGATGAGGCGGCCTGCTTGGGAGAGCGATTGGGGTTGCCAACTGTAAACGAGGCCCGTCCACCTTTAATCGTCATGTCAATGCCGTTGCTGCTGCTGTCTGCAGCAACCGATTTACCCGTGGTCCTGAGGTGCTTGGGATCCGGTTGACTGTCAAGGATAGACGGATCGAGTCTCATCCCACTGACATTGATGGCGAGGGTCTGGATTGGCTGGGCCTCGTCAGCAGGCTGGCCGGAGCTGCTGTTGACCAGGCTACCCATGCGTGACAGGTTGGGCAAGCTCAGGCGGTTCTCCCGCAGTTGCTTGTCACGTTGGGGACGGCTTGCGAGGAGGGAGGTGGAATGTGTCCGGTGAGGTTGGGTATTAGATGTGGAAGAGGAAGTTCCAGCAGTTGGGATGACGATGGGCTGACAATCTCCTGTCTCCAGGTCTGAGTCACTCTCTTCCTGTAAAAACTGGTTTGGGGTTTCAAAGAGAGACACTTTTTAGATATCACATTACACATCGTGGTTTCAACTTGAAGACATCAAGCAATAATTTGCTTGCAATCTGTCCAAACTCGGAATGTTTCTACTCCGTGAAGAAACTCCCGACGGGAATGCTGGGCCAAGTTCCAGTAGATGAAATGAACCAATAACTGTTTTCAGTTGTTGGTTCAAAGCATTTGGACAATATGCAACCATGACCTTTGGTTCTGGTCACGATAATAATGTAAGGCAAAACTCTTGTTTCATAGATATTAAAAATATACTGTTGACTTGGATATCTGACAAGGACTTGAGTCAGACTCAAATCAGAACTTTTTGACTTGAGACTTAGCAGTAGAAAAAAATCCTTTGTAATTTGATTGGACTTGACTAGGGAGAAGATGACTTGGGACCTGAGTTGAACAAAGTTGACTTGTTGACATCGCCAACTTGTGTTGAAAAAGTTACAAGAAAAATGTATCTATGACTCTCTATGCGCAAAAGCAGTCCTGTCTGTTTTTATGATACTGACCTTTTTAGTATTGGAAATATTAGCACATTACAATGAAAAAATGAGGCAGACAGGTCACACCATTTTTGTGAAACATCACGGGTCATCGTATCAATAAAGGACGGCAGAAAAGTGAACAAGTGTCATGTCAACTATTATGTCAGAGAGGCTTAAGAAAAAACGTGGGAATTTAAAGGACTAGAGTTGGGAAAGTCTAGTCACGACTTGACTTGATTCGGGGGGGGGGAGGGAATGGCTTGCGAATTGTCTTGACCTGCTGACAAATAATTGGGTTACCAAACTGCTCCCTAATATGTTGTAATATTGCCAACAGACACGGGCCCTTTGACAATATGCTCTCATGTATGCACACAGTTGCCACTCAGTGTGCTCAAATATGGTGTCTTGTGGACAAGCCAGGACAAAAGGTTGAAAAGGTCTCTACAAAGCACTTCTAAAGATGTAAAGACCTCCACAAGGATTTCCTGGAATAGATAATCAGGAATTAATCCAAAAAAGGAGGATTTTTCAATGTGACATTATCAGTAGCAAATTAAAGAACTTTATTTAAGGCACATTCTTTTGAAATTTCAACCCAGGAAAGTGACGCTAGTTCAAACGGGAGCATTTTGAAAACAGTATTTCACACCTGCTTGTTTTAGAAGTACACAAGAAGAAAGCATGGCCCCTGTTCTCCACAAGGATATGCATTTTGTTATGTGCGTTCCTAGAAGGAAACAGAGTCGCCACACGTTATTCTCAGCTTGTGAGAATGGGAATAAACATTGCCCCCAAAATAGTCCACCTTTTGTGATACTCTCAAAACCTCATCAATCCAAAACATTTTTGTAATGTTTTTGACAGTACCTCTTCATAATCTGTGAGTTCTCTAAAGAAGTGCTCATACACTGCTAGGTCTTCTGGTGATCGTTTCTGAATTTCAGAAAGCTTGGCCGTTGACTCTGTGGATTCTTGCTCCTACATGAATAAAACAAGAAGGGACATGAGCCCATGAAATGTCAAGAGAATGTCAAGGGATTTTCCAAATTCTAGCATCACGGAAAGATCCTCCAACTTAAGCCAAGTTAATACTAAGCAATACAAAAGCATAATTTGGCAAAACAAACCACATTATGGAAAAATGATGATCCTGAAATGCAGACATGCATATGTCAGGGCAGTTTTGCAATCATGTCTTACACAAGTCATTTACTTGTTACTAAACTCATGGGTCCATAGACAAGTAACAGGGGTGAACAAAGGCAAAAGAAATGTGTTCATTACGGCTCATTTGGCCAAAAATAAAATGGAAGAATCTCCTTTAGAAAGATACATTAGTTCTCCCAGAAAACGGATAACTTAACCCAAAGTTTGCACTTGATGTTCTACTTTACAAAGAGCATTTCCATCTGATATGCTAAATCAAAGCAAGACACAGGTAATGTAAGCTGGAAAGACAACAGCCGAAACTTCAGTTCATTAAATATACGATTAATATTCATGTATCCTCCCCTAAACAGTAGAGTGCAAACTTTATTCCAAGCCATCCTGGCCGAACATTACATTGCTTTGACGTGAGACTACAAAAAAGCCAAGAAAATCTACTTCTTGAAAGCTCCTTAGTCCAAGCTGATTAGCAGCAGGAGTTAGCAAAAAGTCAGATCAAAAACAGTTCCCGAACTTTCTTTCCTGAAACTTAACAACAAGGCTGGACCATTGTACTTCAGAGGGTATAAAAAACAAAGGTGCAGTTAAAAGTGGCAAACCAGGCATTTGCAAAATGACATCTTGCGTGAAAAATAATAATTTAATAATTTATTTATTTATAAGTGCAAATTTTATAGATATGTTCAAATGTGCTGTACAATGAAGACATTAAGCTCGGAACAATGAATACATTTAAACATGGTTGAGCCCATGGCATACAAGGGCGCCTCAGGCAGCCGCCAAACGACCCACATTCACCAACATCAGTAAAGGGGAGACAGTATGAAGCAGTTACAGTTTTAGAGAGTGCCCTCCAGAAAAAAAAAAAAGAATTCCAGATGAAAAGAGCCCCTCAAGGATATTACCCTTTCAATTTTTATTTGGAAGCCTGTGAGTGATTATCCTATTTTCAATCTACCCCCCAGCCAAAATGTCACAGCTTAAATAGTGACTGAATCAAAAACAGGGGCAGCGAAGGCCATTAAATGACAGCAGGGGAAATTTTAGGAGTAGTTTCAAGGGGTCTGTTAAACTCCAGTGATTTATACCCCAAATGTCTGCCACATGTCTGGGGTGAAGCCTTAAGAGATGTGGGTCGGTTATTTTGCTAAAACCTGCCTTCAGATAGCAGCAGCACCACATTCTGCAAGGCCTTATCTCTGCATTTTGTAGTTCTGAGTGGATATTTTTCTGTGCAGTTCAATTAAAGGGTCGTAGAATAAATGGGTTGGAAGCCAATCTTGAAAGTATTCGAGTCCATCATCAGCCCCTTCACAAGGCTAGTCACAAGTCCCCTCACAAGGCCGGTCATAAGTAACACGGTGAACAATGACAAAAGAATGCTTTTGTCACAGCTCATTCGAATAGCAAGTGAATTGGTTTAAGACTGAATGACTTGTGATGGACTTGCAGGGACTTGTGACGGACTCAAATACAACACTGCTGAAGCCCCATCTAGGGGTGAAATGGACGTGCAGCGACAGTTTCCAAAACAGAGCTCTCCAGTTGGAGTTTTCTCATTTGAAAGTGCTCTAGTTGTATGGGCGGTCTTCTCTGGAGTTGAATATCTCCCAAAAGTATCATATAAACCTTTATTATTAGGGAAAGATGATCTGGCAAGCATCTGCTTAATACAGGATATAACCATGGGGCGTCAGTAGGATTTTTTCCAGGAAGAAAACAAGGACTTTTCCTGGGGGAAGAGGGCACAAAACAGTCATTAGCAGCAAACTGACAAACCATTAACAGTGGAAAGGGTCGATTCTGAGGTATTTCATTCGAAGAAAATTGGTGACTTTCATTCCCTTTCCCTTTTTTTTTTCAGAGGCACATAGTATCCCCTTACCCCCCTCCCCAACCTCCTCGAGTATAACCACCTCACAGAGAGTTTATCCCTTATAAAGGATGAGACTGACCATAATTAAGGGATGGTTTAGAGTAAGAGAGTTTATTATTTGCAGAATTGAATTTTGAACACTACCCCAAGTTTCCTGTAAAGGCTATCGTTAGGGCCATTTCCTTTTTTTTTTTTTTTGGGACTGCTAAATATAATTTTTCTTCCAACCAACTACTCAGGATTAAAGCCAAATTTTGAAAATATTTGCCACTTGGCAAAAAGGCAAATGACATTGGGAATACTGATTTGCATCTGTTGATGAGTGTTTCTTCACTACGGGGCAACTGCGGTAACTGAGGAAACTATGGACGTTGTATGATACGCTGATAAAATGGTACAGTCCAGTTTCTCATTAGTGCATTCATTTTTCTAAGCCTGTTGTCTTGCACGTCTGTTTCAAGTTTCTCTGTTTCTTATTAATAAAATTTGCATGCAGAGGGGATATGAGAGTTCATACAAACTTCTGGGGAGAAGAAAACAAAACAAATACGTTAACATTGAACACTTTGTGAGATAGAAAGTGTTACACGGTACCATTTATTTTCAACTGATTTGAAAAACTGAGTGTCATTTCCAAGCTGCAATTATAGCTGCTTGGAGGAGTTTGCTGAAATGGGCCATCTTCTCGTGGGGTTCACGCCTTTACCAAACTAAACACTTTAAGCTTTGCCTTTTTTTCTAACTTTCTGGCTCCTGTTAAAAGCTTTCCCCTTTTGATATACAGTAGATCAAGGACCCAAAGGGACTTAACGCCCACACGGGTGCTTTATAATAAAAAAAATTCTCTCTTTTTCTGTATTACATCACTGCACCCTAACCTAGTTTACCTACTGTTACAGGAGCGACCAGTATTCCTTTAGCATTAATATCTTTTTTCAAAGAGGAGAGATCTACATGTAAGCCAATACACCTTGTAGAAAGCGGGAAGATAAACACTCTCGCAGACAACAAAGTTTTACACTTGGGCAAAATAATGCCCTGGGTATTCATCATCCTTGACTTAATAAATGATTTGGTATTGATTTCCTTAAGCATGCCCAGGCAAGATTCAAACCCCAAGCCCCTCATTTACAAGTTTGCAGATTTCAGAACCGTTCAAGTACACGTACCCTTTGGAAAGTATATGATGGGTCTTATTTTCCTTGTAATTTTGATTTCACCCTGAGCAAGTCTAATATGTTTTCAAAAAATTAATTCCAAAGAAAAAAGACACTCATGAACCACAAGCAGAATTGATATGAGAAACAGTGCAATGTTATCTGAGATGATTATGCCCTTTTGTGCAAGTTACAATGAAATTTGTCAAATATTAGCATAAACTTACAGTGCACGATATTGCACTGCAAGTGCACTGAATTGACCCTCCCCTCCTATCTCCCCCACCCCCCCAAAGAAAAATTGAGAAAACAAATTTGCTTCCAAAATTGAGATGAACACAAACTCTTGCTGGAACAGAGGCTAGTTGTTCAACAATGACTCCATTCCAGGTTTGTTTTTATGGATGCAATCATTTTCTCCACAATATCTGTCAGTGCCAAATATTTACAACAGGAGGCTGGCCCACTTCTGTCTAGACAGTTTTAAAAATAGTTTGGTCTCAACTCTCAACCCACAAGAGGCTAAAGCAGGTTTGGATCATTTCCAAATTGTCTGTCGGGACCATTTCCCAGACAATATTTCTCCTCTATAATCACTTGATTATGTAACAAGTTTGGGTCATCAGCCCAATAAGCAGTCTAAGGTATAGCTAAGGCGATCAGCAGACAAAAGCAGGAAACAAACAGACAAACAAGAAAGTTTTCTAAGGAGGGTTGCAGATGAAACTGCTGCCCCACAAAACTCTTTTCAAATTACGCATCGTTCAGATAATCTCCAATAATAGGTCCTTTGCTAAACCATACCACACCTGAAACATTTAGACTGGGCATTTCTCTTTATCCCTGGGAAATTTTGAGGACATTTCACACTCTTAAGCCTTTCTATACTTTGGGGTGAAATTGTTTTTCTTTCTTCTTATCCCCCTCGTTTGGTCTTTATGTTAACCTCATAAATACATGCCCAGGGTCTCTGGGACTATTCCAACCAATTACTCCCAGTCAATGGCTGTCCTTGGGGTGGAGATGCCTTTTAAAAATGACAATTTGCCTGCTTTATACATTCTAGACAAGCAGGGACTATTACACTACATGATCCGGCATTTAATGCAATATATATCCAAGGTTACAATTATGCAAGGAAGGGTTTTGTAAATGGGAATTTATGCAGAAAGTTGCAGATTAATTATTCAATTAAATGTTACCAACACAACAAATTCCACGATTTTCAAAAAGGAATTGTCAACTGAAAAGTACTGGGGAAAAATTTCATTTCCCAAATGAAAACTTGGAGGGGAAAAATCTAGGCATTGGTGGGAGTTCATCAGGTTTTAGGCCTGTTCATACTTCAATTTGAGTGGTATGAAACATTTCCCTAGAAATTCACTTGAACTGAAATGCGTTCAACATGAATATTTGATGTCACAATTTCACATTTCTGTCTGCTTTCCTGCCAAGCATAGACCAGTCTTTAAGTGAGAATATAAAACAAAGGCAACTTTTCCCCCAATTCTGAAGATAATGGGAACAAGAACAGGGCACAGTTTTGTCACTCACTGTCATTTCTTCTACCGTACCATCATGTCCTCACATCTGCTCAGATTGCTAATTGAGCAAAGATAAATATACTGACTAGAACACTAAAGAATATAAAATCAACTATTCTGGTACCACTGCGTCCATGTACAGAAGCATATTGTTCAGTACAAGAGGGCGCTAGGTACAAGTAACAGATGCCTTACACACTAAGAGGTGACAATACATGTATACTGTTACATTACTACGGACATCACTGATAAGACAACTCAAACAATATGTTGAAATGTGATAGAGTTTTATGGGGTTGGTAAAACGGACAAAGTGGCCAGCTAGTTTAAATGAACTTGTGTGAAATTGCTCCATTCAACCTGTTATCCCAATTCACAAATACTCTTTTTCTTGAAAAGTCAAATTAACGGTTCTTCACGATTTTTTAAAATTCAATTTTTAACCGCATGTTTTGTGAAACGCCCCTCTGGCAATATCCATGGCATGTGTCTGCCGAGTGCAACAGAGAAAGTTTCTTACGCAGAAAGTGGCATGATGGGTACTGATGAGGCATAGGATGCAGCAGTACCAGTGTAAAGTAAAATTCTGACTGTGAGTACACTGACTTGTTGGTTGTATTCAACATGCCTACATAAGATAATTAGCCCAATGACTGTCATGTAATAGGGTTTAAAGGTAGGTTACGCCTTTGGTTTCTTGCCATGATTCTACAAGATTGGCTGATTTATGGGTGATATTATTTACTGCAGGTTTTATTACACTGACTTATTTTGTGTTTGAGTGAACTGCTTTGAGAAGAAATAGAAAAATGCAGTGGCCTTTTCAATGGTCAGATTGAAATCTTCTAATTTATCCTGCACAGAATCCATGCACCACAGGGTGTTCTGAGTGAGCAAACAATGTTCTCGCAGGGTCCGTCTGCAGATGAACAGGCATGACAGGTGCTCTTGCCCTCTAAACAGAGCATCTATCCATGGCAGGTGCTCTTGCCCTCTAAACAGAGCATTTATCTATGGCAGGTGCTCTTGCCCTTTAAACAGAGCATCTATCCATGGCAAAGAGCAATCAAGGAATTTACCTTGAAGTAATATGCCTCTTGGACAATGTAGCACGGTGGATTCTTGGAAGAAACACTCCATCGAGCAGTAAACTACAGAAGACTCGTGTCCATGACATTTCACGAATAAAAATGCTATACATGTGCAGAGCATGAAGTTACAGTCAGACATCGGACATTTTCCGAGCACTTAATGTGTTTGTCAGAACAAAATCAAAGATGCTCGGACAAATTTTCTGACCAACATATCAATAACAGCTCTTAAAATATCAACACAATATGTGGGATTATGGCATCTGATTTATTATAAGTTTTGTGTTAGAATTAACACCCAAGGCATTCATCATAGCTGATCACTCATCACTGGCCCATGTCACCCAGTGCCACGCATGTATGAACACGTGCGTATACTTTACTTGCACAGATATGAAATCGTCCCAAAATTCTTTGAACATTGTAAAACGTACATGTAGGTCATGCCGTCAACATTCACGTTTCGCTGTCACAGTGGTGAAAACACATGCGCGAAGCTCAGTGCCTTAAAGGAAGCTGCTCTGGTTCCTGCCGCACCGCACCCATGCAAAAGACTACGTGATGGAAATGTAGCAACCAGAACCAGTCTGTACTGTACATGTACTGAATGTACTGTACACACATAAACACTCTTCATCAGCCGTACACGGCGCAGGCCGGAAAGACATCGATGTTGCAAGAGGGTTTCTGCAAGTTAATTCACAGAACTTGGTCTCTTATTTATGTATGTATTTTCTGTGTTCATGAGTTTAATTTGAGGTTGTTCTGCTCATGGCTCTGGCTCAAGGTTTATCACCTGCTGGTCTGGATGCATCACGCATGCTTACCACGGGATGCACGGACATTGTTGGCCAGTTTGCCGTCGTGATTGCCAGAGTAGCACTGTGTGAATTCATAATTTTCTTGTGAATTGCCATATGTAAAAATTTTTACATACCGGTAGATTAAGACAGGTGTTCATCACTTTTCAAGATACTTGTGGGGGCTGTCATCCCCACTGATGCCATTCAATCAGCACAAAATTGCCCCCAAAACCAAAAAAAATGTTCCGACCTACCGAGCCAATTTTTGAGAGGCATGCATAGCACAACTATTTTTTTTGGCCTAATAAAAGACTGCATGTATGCAGTTAGCCTAATTTAAATAACCATAATAATCGTGGATTCCGAGAAATCTTGAGCAAGCCTTGATCCAATTCAAGCCAGCAAATTTATGACATGGCCTGTCCGATCAGGCAAACTAAAAAAAAAATCGCCCTAACAAAGACTGCTAGATGCGGCTGCGTGTGCAGTTCTGGTAGGACCACCAAACATTTAGCAGGACCAGTGGAAATAAAGTTTTGGTCCTGCTGGCTGCCAGGAAGAAAAAGGATAATTTCGACCCCTGACACTGCACGTTACAAGTCTACCTTTTAGATAATATGGCAGATCAGAAGCTGGTAATGGCACGGACAAAATTGATTGTGTTATGACATTTTGTCCGGGACCGAGCACTTTTTTGATCTAATTTCACGCTCTGCATGTGTGTGCACGATGCTGCTTATTGACCACACGTTTGTGTCAGTTTACATGTCAGTCTAAAATCCATTCTCAGTTTACTAACTAATAATTATGGCCACAGAGGAAATTACATCTGGAAACATGGAAGGTTTAATGTCTGGAAATCATGGTTTTTGTTGACAAAAATCACCTTGCTATGCGCTAAGTGTGAAAACGGCCGCCATGTTACAGTTTGGAGCATACCATTATGCTTCGGAGGTGATAGTGAGATCGCAACATTTTTGCGTTTTCCCTTTCCAGAGTTGAAATTAAACTTCAAACTGATCCATTTTTTTCTTTCACTTTATTTTATACCTTGCACATATTTTCCTCTTGTTTCAGGTTTCAATGCATTTTGTGAATTTCCACCATCAAGTTTTTGCCGTATTTAGCATTACCTGTTTATAATGACTCCTTCTGTACACACACCACACACAGAACTCCGCATCCGTTAAAGAATTTAGTAATTAAATAAAATAAATTCTTACATTGTGGTCGGCCAACCATTCTTACAAAAAGAAAACAAAACTTCTGTTTTCTCGAAAATGATAGCATTCTGGCTGGAAATACTTGTATTTTATAGATTGACTGAGGCTGTTAAGTAGTTTCTTTCAAGTAAGATCTTCAAGGATATTTGGCAGTCCCATTTTCGTGATTTTTTTCAATAGTGTAACTTACCTTTAAAGTCCACAAAATAGCAGTCAAAATTTCACATGAAACCGGCAAAGTGTTTCAAAACCAGTTGTACATTTTTATCAGCCACAAGTGACGTAAATCTGTACCGGGGACTAGGGGGGTGATTTCAATCAAAGTAACTTATTGAATGTGAAAACTTTAAAAACAAGTGGTGGGGAGAGAACTGCAGGACTCCACAACATAAGAGGGCGCTGTGTGCATTTTATGTATACTTACATGTACACCCTTTCACCCTACATCAAAATGTGGCATTGAAAACTTTTGTACTTTTCTCCCTTTTTCAGTACAAAAGTTTGGTTATTGGAAGTTTTAAACATACCTCACCATCCCCAATTTTTTCTCACAACAAAAAAGTGGAAGGGATGATGCAACAGCCCATCCCCCCCACGGTACAAAAGTGGGGGGATATATCCCCATCCCCCTGCAGGATTTACACCCCTGCTCAGCCATCTGAATCACACAACGAGCTCTCAACCTGTACGAATGAGTAAACTGCCCCAAATGAATTCATTCTATAAACACACCTGCTCATTGTCTTTCTGCTCGTCACTGCTACTGATGTCATCATCTTGGTCATCACTCTCATCAATGACATCATCACCTGGGTGACAGTGAGCAAAAAAATTCAGCTTAGAATCCTGATGGATGGCCTCGATTCTCCATTGTTAGGCAAAGATTAAACAAAGGAAAGGTTCCTATGTCCCACTATGGCCTACAAGTCAATCTGAAGAGACACCATTATTCACTGGTCATTATCAGTGGCCCCCACCAATGGCCGTGAGCACTATGATAATAACTGTACACTCTTCCATGACAATCACTCTGTATAAAACCCAACATAATGTTTGTTACCATTAAAAGGGTCCATCAAGGCTGTCCAGTAAAACACTGGATTCGTCTATACACCAATGTAGGTTCTAAACTTGATGAGCGTGTGTCTTTTGGGCAAGTCACAGCACACTATAGATGAAAGGCTTACTTAATATACATGTAGCTCCTGTGCATGAGCAGGGTTCAATAGCAATAATGGCTTATGATTTTTGGATGCTAAATTAGCCCATCACTACAAGTCTTGATTTCAATGCCAATCTGTTGCAGTGTGCGGTGCACCCAGCCACTGTTTACAAGAGATGAGGAAGAAGCAAACTCAGCCCGGGTATATGATTGGAAGTAGAAATGCCCCGCACATACCATGTATCGTCCCATGGAAAAAACACTTCTTTCTTGTATTAAGCACCACATGGACAAGAGATGAATGGCAATAAAGATCTTATGTACCTCAGTCTTCCACTTCCAGTGGCCTCGCTGGGGGGAGGGCTGCCCCCCTGGGTACTCTTGCTCCCCTCTTCTCCCCCCCCCACCACCCCCGGAAACCCTATTGCTGTGTTACTCAAAGGGATTAGGGTACACTAGATATCCAATGGGCCCGTTTCACACCAGACAAATCTCAGGATGATGCAGGGTCAAAAACTGGTGATGATTCACACTTGGAATTTTCAACCCCGTGCCAGCCCTGCATCAACCTCAAGATTGACTGAAGTTTCTGGGCTTTTCTGAGTGACATTTCCCAAGCTTGAGACCTCCAAATTGGAGGGCTGGCAGTCACAGCAAGGTGGCCCCTTTTGGGATAACTTGGGCTCTTTTCCGTTAGCTTTAGTGTTCATACCTATTTGGGCAAACTTTCAGACGTCAGGGAAAGAGAACTTATGATTATATAGAGACGTTTCTTAGAGTGAATTTATCATGGACATACCGAATGTAACATTTATTACGATGTACGTGTAAGCCATCACTCAATAGCATGTCCTCTGTCTTTCTTAAGTTTTTTCCCCTTTTGGTTACACAATTTCATTACTGATTGACATCTGGGAAAAAAGTGAAGGAAATCAAGCCACAGTTGCCTTGAGTCCAGTTTTTGTCTAGTTTTGCGCCTCCTATCCTTCTTAATTAGCGGACGGATCTCCACACTCCTGACAACTGCTGAAGGACCAGACCGCTACAAAATCATTCGTGCTCATCTGCGCATTGCCCCGATATGCACAGTCTTCACCAAACAAGTGTGAAACAATGCCGGATTGAACGCATGGTTGAAAAATCCAATTTTCAACCCAGGGTGGTCATGATTTCACCCAGGCTTGAGTTCAACCCAGCAGAGGTTGTAGAGTGAAAAGGCCTTATGTCAGCCACTATTTGTTCATTATAAATAGCCAAAGTCCACAAAGTAATCATGTTTTTTCACATTTTGGTGAGCCTTGAAAGCTTCCAGAGGGCAATGGAACCAATCACAAATTAAGGTGTATCTACGGTGCCTGGAACAAAATCTAGCTCTTGCTGAATGCAAAATCCATGCACTAGGTGATAATAATGAAGACCATAAAACACATTTCAGCTACCTCAGTGAGAGATGTTTTTCTTTGTTTTCTTTTTTAATGAATCTGTTAAGTGTCGCAGTCAATTCTTTTTCCAGTTCAAAATATATATCAGGCCATCAGACTTGAATGCAATACTGGCTGTCGGGTTAGAAATCATTCATGGCCTGGTGCTGGGCATTGGTGTGTTTAAGGTTATAAGGGTTAGTGACCAAAAAGCTGGGTGTTGGTGTGTTTAAGGTTATAAGGGTTAGTGACCAAGAAGCGTTCACTGATAAAATATTCTACCTTCTCTTTCTGGTGGAGAGGGGAGCAGTCCTGCTGTGCTGGGTGGTAAGTTGAAGGTAATGCAGGACTTGATGGTGGTGACAGGGAGACGGTTAAGTGGAGAGCACTTCCTCAGGATGACACTGGTAAGATTGACAAGGGATTCCAACTCCTTGCCTGTAAAGAACAAGGCAGAAACAATACAAACAAGTCTGCCAAGTAAATGCCGTCAGGTCAATGACTAGTGTATTTTTTGCTTCCAAGTTCCAATTTCCAATTTGTGCTGAATTTTCAACAGGTTTAAACACATCTTTCAGTGCATCTTTTTTTATTTATTTTCTTTGTTCAAATTTCAAGCGGTATGCTGTATGCATCTCCAAGGCACAAATCTAATCCATTTCACATATCTTCCTCGGTGAAAAACGCAATTTGATTTGGAACATGACATGATCCTGTTAAAAGGTCCGATCAGAAGCATTATGAACGGTTCAGGAACATTAAACTCTTGAGAATGCTCTCAGCGGGCTTATGCGGAGTGACCAATCTTCCATTGTGAACTTACAGTGACTGGCGGTGTTTTCCTGGGCAATGTCATAGAGGACCTTGATGCCACTCGCATCGATGAATGCTTTTCTTCCTGACCCTGTACACAAAGTGGTAATAACAGCAAATATTGCAGTGGTTTTGTGACAGTTATTCTTTCTAGTGTGGTGTTTATTCAAACAAAACCCAGACGCCATATTTGGAAAGCAGCCACACAGCATGTTTAAATAGCAGAATGGCATATAAAGGCAAAATTCTCAATAATTTAAACAGGACGTGTATTTACTGTGTAGAAAATGACAATGCAATAAATGATGTTCAAACTGGAATGCATTTGCAGTCAAAACCTTCAGAGTACATTATCTGTATATCTATAAAGAGATAAGTAGCTGGCACAAGTTGGTGACACTTGTAACGAGTCTAATCCCAGAACTGGGTCACACAACCAAACACTTAATTTTGTGTGATTTCACTGGATACAGTACTACAGAGTCCACATACTGCTACTTTACATCGGGCTTGGAGTCTTGAGTTTACAGAGTGAAAAACTGCACTTTGGGTTACTGTGAAGAGTTCAATGTGGGTTGGTTACAAAAACTCTCAAGTTCACATCATACTTACTTGACACGTCTATTACACATCCTCACGAGTCCATCTTAAGCCCATCACATCCTAACTACTCTTAAGCCTGTAACAAGTCATTTAGACCCAAGTTGAGTCTTGAGCTATTCAGCTGATTGATGCATGACTCATTTATGATCTGTGATTGCTTTGAGTACAATGGGTCCAAATGTCTGATAGAGGTTAGAGTTTACAATGGAACAGATATAAAGCAAAACTTGTGGAAACTAACGAGTCACTTCATGCTTACTGAGTACAGTGATGTTTTTGATGGCATTCAGGATGGCTTTGCGTATCCTGACGTGTCGATTCCTGGCATCGTTGCGTTGCCAGTCGCACATCATGGTGAGAAGCATGGTGATACCACCCTGGCCTACTGCTCTGGCCGCATTACTCTCTGGAGAGCAAACATACACAAACCACCACTAAGTAAGTCATGTCTGGTATGATAGATACAAGTAATTTGGGAGGGGGTTCTGTAAACAAGTCATCCCTTGCCAATGACAAAGAGAGATGTGAGGTCAAAATTCAACACGGCTGCCAAGTGCCCACTGCCCACACTGAGATCCTACAGGGTTGTCAATTTCTGTGCCGAAGGCAAATAGATCACATCAGTAGTGAGCTGGTTTGAAGGGACATCACAGCTCCATGTGAGTTACCGACCCCAAGTTGAAGTGTGCCCTTTCCAGCAAAGGGACAGGCTGGTGGGAAGTTTTCAACCACGTTCCTTCACGCACCCAATGCACGTACAAAGACCGCAAATTCAGTGATTCAGAACAGTAATTGTTCACGCTCTGTCAGTAAGTTCCTCGCCAAATGTACATAAACCTGTGGGCACATGAAGTGAGTCTCACCCAAGGACGGTTGTTGCTAAGTAAAAACGCCCTCTCTTGTTACCGCTCGGAGTGAATAACATGCTCTGCCTGATCCACCCATTGAGTCGATGCACATGACAACTCATGCTTAGCAAAAGCCCTATGACTCTTGAAATATTCTATAAACAACCCTGGCAATCTGAAGCAACCAACAATTGAAAGGGGCGACATTTGCTAAATTCAACAGGGCCAAATGATAATCCTCTCGTTTTTGGAGAGATAAATATAACATAATGAACACTGAGGTTTTCAGACCCCTGCAGACTTAGCAGTTTCATGCTTTATGTATTCAAAAATATCTGCAGATACTTCAATGGTTCAAGATCTATCCTGCAGATTATGATATCAGTGATCTGCCATCCACGTTAAACCTGACTTCCTAGGGTGTGTGTCAAAATCATATTGAAATCAGAGGATTGCACCCTGTTGGTTTCAATATGCTTATAAATTTGGCTAATGTCTTTGAAATGTCTCAGCATGTCAGAAGTAGTTTTGCGTAACAGGCATCTAGGGACACCTCGGCAAGTTTTCCTGAATGTTGCTTTTTTTCCTTTATACAAAACCATCGTCACTGGCAGAAGGCTTTGTGTTTCCAGCAAATGAAACTATCCTACAACTCTTGTGACCACAACAAGCACCAAGGCTTTAGACAATACTTTTCCTGACTGGATGGCTTACACCCACACTTTATCCTTCTTCTTCCGAGTGATGCGCCGACTTCATATACTTGAAGACTCAAGCACATTGAAATAAGAAGCAGTTACAGTTTTCGAGGTGGGTGGAAAACCCCAGGGGAATATTCTGGACAGATCAGGTGGGGACTGAATACCCATTTGAAGCAAGATGTGGGATGGAGAGCACCCCCAACCTTTGTGTTGGTCAGTGTTTGATCAGAATCTCAGGAATTCTTTTCAGACATCTGGGGGGGATGTGTTGGGTAACAATAGTCTAGAGAGTGTATAGGGATTGCACATGTTGGGGGGGTACCCTTCCGTCCCATATCTTGCTGGGTATAGAAAACCAAATCCACATGTGGACCAAGCCAGGATTCAAACTTGGACCACAGAGGTGGAAGGCGAGGAAAGAACCACTACACCAACCTGACTCCCCGAGTAATTTAATATACAGCTTCACAGGTATTGTTGAAATCTCATGTTCCTGAGAGGCCTACAGGACCACCCAAAATAAAAAGATCTAAACATAGAACAAACGAGCTGACATTTGCTCCACATCGCCCAATGTTTACAGAATTCAGAGTGTGCACCAGAGACAACAGTTCTTATTAACCCCTTCATCGGGAGAGGGGGGGAACCATTGACAGCCACGGCTTTGTGTGAGGATTAGTGCATACCACATATACATTCTATTCATCATGCACCTGCTGGTTTCAATGTTGGCCTGCTGATGGACAGAGCTTTGCTTACAGGGCATACCACAGCCCAGCAGTCACGATCAAAAGAATCCCTGCATTAAGGGGTTAACTGCAAATCATAAACTTACTTGACTTGACAAGCTGGCACAGAATGTCCAATGCGAGGCGAAGGGTACTGTTGTGTTTACGACCACACACAGAAAGAATCCTGAACATGCAGCTTACAGCTCCAGACTTACCCAAATAGGAAGCATTCACAGCTGGGTGAGAAACGGTCAAAAGAATCAGTAATGTAACACTCACATTTTAGCTAAGTTATTAAGAAAGAAATGTAAATTTTCAAGTTGCACGAATTTGGGCTACACATGAATGCTAGGTATTGGTTATTGGGAAAATCTTTAGAGTTTGGGAAGTTCAGACGAGTGACTTCTAAATACATTTGATTTCTAAAATGAATTGAAATGGAAAGACCCTTTTGTTAGTGTTCGGTACATAATAAATATCCC